>JAULBM010021761.1:0-11337 GCA_032357055.1 Geukensia granosissima | reverse complement strand
ACCCTCAGCAGACGTTATGATTATCTGGACTGACTCCGCTTCACCGATAGGCTGTGCCTACAACTATTTCTTTATAATTAATGACCATTGATGGATTCAATGCTAAAACAGAAAATCTTTTAAAGATGGAGTTTATCAAATGCACTTCAATGCTATTAAATTTATCGACTGATAATCACACAAATGTGCCCTTTTAAATCAATGTCTTCTTTGACCCAAACGTTTCAATTTTAGAATATCCACACAACTGTCATTCTGGAAGACTCACATCACTGTCATGATTCTGGAATTTCCATTCTGAAATTATCACACCAGTGATGACTTTCCTTGAGTATGACATCACTATTGGTATTCTGGAAAGACTACACTGGAATGATTACAACAATGTGGCCATTCTAGATTAATCACACCAGTGTTTTCATTCTGGATTAATCACACAAGTGTTGTAATTCTAGAAAGGTCACATGAGTGTCACCATCCTGAAATTGTCACACCAGTGTGTCCATACCAGGATGATCACTTCTATCTTCCATTCTGGAGTGGTTACACCATGGTCATATTCTTAAATGGTCACCATTTAAGAATGATGACCCTGGTATGACCATCATCCTGAAATGATGACAAAATTGTTGCCAATCTGGAAATGTCACACCAATGACATTCTGGAAAGATCCATTAATGTGCTGTTCTTGAAAAACCCCAACAATTGTTGTCATTCTGTAATAATCGCACTAATGTCACCATTTTGGAATAAGACACAATATGAATGATAAAGAGCTTCATACAAGGAGTGATATTTTACCCTTATTGAATTCCTTGTGTAGACCTCTTAATTTGAAAATGCTATCTGTGTTTTTTTTTGTGGTTGGAGTGCAGTATCTCTGACATCAACCCCATATTGTTATACCTTTAAAAAAGGTCTTTCTACAAAAAGCTGTTGCATAAACATACAAATTTGCAACAGTACTACAGCCTTACACCAGCATGTAACAAAATGTTGCCTAGGTCAACTGGTAAACAGTCTTTGAAAAAGTTGACTGCAAGAATTTTGTGTATTTATCATTGGATAATTATATCACTTCTGTTCTAAAACGATGTAACACAACAGTAACTGACTAGATGCACAGATAATGGTTGTTTAACCCCAAAAACAACCTGTTTTCCTTGGCCTTACATTCTAAAGAAAACATATAGGTCTCCTGGTTTAACAAAGCAGCAATTTTGAATACAGTCATGCAATATCTGTATATTATTATACCTCAGTAAATGTTATACTTATGTTATAAAGACAAAATTACTATTTTTCCCTTGATTTGAATTTGCCAGTAAATAGTTTCAAAGACTAGCTATTATCTGGTTAATAGTTCTGATGACTATTTACCGGTGACGTCACCAAAGACATTTGAATCACCAACACACAACGAAAGCGACAGAGTATACTGTAGTGTGCATTGACGTCTACATATAAAAAAATATCAAATTTTTTCCTTAGTTGTTTTTTGGAATAATAAAACAGTTATTTAATGTGTTTGCAGGAAATAACCATTTTACTTTTCCTTCAACTTTGATTATTTCCCTTACACTACGCATCAGGAAATTGTCAAACCTCAGGTAAAATAAAATGGCTATTTCCCTCAATGCCATTAAATAACTGTACATTAATACATACAACAAAAGTTTGACAATTGTCCAATTTGTTTCTCATTCTTCCCACTGCTTGAATATGTCTGTTCCAAAGAGAACTACACCCAATATGGTAATGCTGTCCCTGTTTCAGAGAATCAGTAGCACAATCTAGCAGGTCTGATATCGCTTTTATGTTGGTCTTGGTTTTTACAACTGAAACAGTTTATAGATACAAATGTACATAGAAACATTAGTTTTGGTCAAACAAGGATTTCATTGTCTTTGTATAGAGATAACACATATGTGTGAATACAAAATAAATGTTACTGTTATAATGAAGTAATGAAGGACTATTCTGGTCTCATAAAAGATAGAAATCTTTCCCAAGGTGTCTGAGAGTGAGATGTTCTGTCTTGTTCTTTCGGTGGTGTTTGGTTCTTTTTCTAACATTTTATATTGTAAATACACATAACACTTGCAAAACAACATTGTCACCAATATGCAACATCCCAGACAATGAGCGATGTGTTCAAACAATTTAAATACCACAATAAATGTTAATTCAGCATTTTATATTTCATCCTATATATTTATATTATAATAAGCCTATAACAATTCCCCGAATGAATTCAAATCACTATTTAATCAATATTATGGTAACTATCACGGAAAATGAATTTGCAGGAATAAATGTGTTTAGCTTGTCTTCCAACCACTGTGTGAGACAGAGAAATCTAGCTCCATCAAAACCATGGATAACATTGTTTCAGATGTGACAAAATTCTGTGTTACACTGCAATGGTGATTTAATAATTTACTATTGTAATGCAATAAGAGGCAATTTTAAGATTTCCTTTTTGGCACTGTGTGGTTTTTTGATTAACCTACAGCTCATATATGATATAATTTGACATAATACAATTCATATGATGTATCAAGGATTTGCCTCAACTCTCACTGACTTTGTAACTAACATTACCCATTGTGTTACGTTATTCTATTGTACGTAATGTTGCCTATGTACTGAGTCTTTAGTCTAGCAACTATCACTGGCTACGTAACTAACGTTACCCATTGTGTTACGTTATTCTATTGTACGTAACGTTGCCTATGTACTGAGTCTTTAGTCTAGCAATACATGTTGTTTTATACGAACGTCTTTATTATCTATCAAGCAAAATACTACCTTTTACCTTCAAGATAAAAAGGATGTGATGCTGAATATTGACAAGTTATTATTTCCACATTTTATCATTCAGTAAAATTTTTCAACACTTGCTGCCAGAGATCCTCGCAATGCATCTAGACATGTACAGGACGCGTCATTTTCATCACAATTCGCGTTCAGGGATGCATCATTATTTAAGCATTACGCATCCGAGCCCGGATTTAAAACTGTGAAGCGGAGCGTTTTCCACCTGTTCTCAGGGGATACCCATTCACTGTGTTCTTCGGCTCATCCAGTTATTAAACTTACTGTAGCAATCGGTCATGTTTTGAGACATGTAATTCTTATTACAGTTGCATGATCAAAAGTCCTTAATTTTGAAAACTGTGAAAATTTTGCTAAATAACTCTCATTTCAATGTTAACTCGGAAATAATTCATTGTTTCTAAAAGTGCTTTAATAATTTAAAATAATAACTTTTTGAACCAGTTTTCTTTTCAGCTCTTTTATAGCACTAACTTGATATTTAATTTAAAAATAAAGCTAAGAAGGTACGAAATGATTTTTTATAAGAGAGGTTAAAATTCATGGATAGCTCTAAAAAAGGTGAAATAAACACTGATTGAATGTGTTTTTTTAAATAAATTTGTTTGATCAGTTTCTCCTGAACAAGAAAAAGGTATACAGTTATAAATGTTTGTTTCAGTTTTCCCCTGTGGTATAGTATATGGGAGTATAATTATGTACACTACTTTGTTAATTTGTATAAAAATTTGTCAAAATTATACCTTGATTGACCATTTCTTCCAAAATACTGAAGATATATTTCTGTGATGTTCCTGACATGTGCACCAACCTCTCACTCAAAAGAATTTGCAGAATCTGTTCAACAAACATGAAAAAATTATTTTTTATAATATATTCAATCATATGCATGTCTTCTTTACCCATTGTAATTTTGAAATTCCCAAAACACTGACAAGTGTCAATCCATTTATTTTGTCTACATGTATTATTTCTGATGTAAACATCATGTTTAAATTTGATTAAAAAATTTCTGTGACACCTTTATTTAATAGTATAAGTTTTCATTTACATGTAAGCAATACTGTAGATTCGGAAATTATTGCATGCAGTTATTATTGAGATTTCTAAAAACTGATAGTGGAATACTTCTGAAGAAAACAGAAAGGCGAGTTTTAATTATTGCAATCCTAACCATGTTGCAATTTGCCCAATAATAAAAACATCGCAAAAATTTCTGAATTTACAATAATACATTTTATGTATGTGAAATTCTGATACATGTGTTAACTTGATATACCACAATTTCAAAAGAAAACATAAAATTACATAGCTTACTGCTATGGGGGATAGATATAACATGTTACATGTATAAAGACTAATAGAAGAATACAGACATTACCTTCCTGACATAGTTAAATCTTCTGATGTCTTTCAGTGCTCCTGTCATATCCAAAAGAATGAAGGATTCACTCAAACTTGTCATCACTTTACGCTATAGAATAAACAAAAATTGCCATAGAAACATGTCACTAATGCATCTTGTCGATATTCTTACTGTATTGTAAGCAATGGATTCACTTTGACAGCTAAAGGAAACACCATGTCATTTTCAACTAACTTTCATCAAAGCAGGGGTGGATCCAAAATGTGTACTCTGGGACGACTTTTCAGTCTGGATCTGTCTGCGCAGAGGGTTTATTGTCTGTTATCAAATACTTTTAGTTTATTATCAACAAAATATTTGTTTTAGAAACTGAAATGTTCATAGGGGAAAAGATTACCATGAAAACAATGAAAATTTAAATGATTGTGCAGTTAATAAATGTCTAAGGTAATTATAAAGTATGTTTACCTCTCTAGATATACTTTTGATGTAGTGAATTCGAGGCTGGTGTTTATACTGGTCATTATCATTTTCTCCATCAAGGTTTGACACAGCTAGTCGAATCAGTCTACAAAAAAGTTACTGAATATTAAATTTAAGAATTTAGTACAATCAAAGTTTGGTTAAATAAAACTATGAATTTTTGCAGACATTCTATTCTCTCTTAAATCACTGTCACTAGCATTTAAAATATTTTTTCTTGAATGACTGTAGAAAAAGGAGATGTGGTATGATTGTCTACAAGAGACAATCTATCGACTTGCTTTATTGTACATTATTGTGTCGCCTGCAGAGCAACATATTAGGATCACTATCAAAACAAAACATTGATATTTCTCACACCATGCAGGTTTACTTTATGGTATTTCACAAAGAGCTTCATTATGCAAAATTGTATCATTTAAGACAGTTACAAGTCTGTTACATGTCTAATTCTTGCTGGAAAAATTTCTGCCACACAGGTGAGCTTCCTTATATTGGGCACAGAGCTTCAATTTGGTTAATAGTATTGTGTAATATAAAAAAAGGAGATGTGGTGTGATTGTCCAAGAGACAGCCACCCACCAAATGGCAGTAGAATTAAAACTTCTACAGATTTCATTATGGCATTCAACAATGAACCAGAGTAGATACCATAACGGAAGCTGTAAAAGGCCCCGAAATACAAATTGTGAATTAGATCTGATTGCATGTCCTATTCCTCTTTGTCAAAACTAAGACCATTTTTATTGATGTTTTCCCCAAGAACCACCCAGGTTTTATGTATATCTTCTTGATATCACGTTTATTTCTTGTTTTTCTAAAACATGTAGGACAACAACATGTCTTCAGATAAAGACACAAAAACAAACTAAAGTGTTCTACAGCATGTTGAATTTTAACCATTGGAGGGAAACCAAGCATTAGGTAGGATTTTTTGTATATAACATACAAAAATGTACAGTCACTCATGCCATATTGACTAGTTTGCCTCAGATGGTTAAACGGGACATGCTGCAAAAAATAACATATATATATTTGCAGTCGATCATTAATTTCTTGTTAGTGGTCATAAATCATCAATCGACTCTTTTTAATTGACCATTGTGTTTGCTCGTCAAGATTCAGTTCATTTATTTGGAACCAATAATTCAACAGTTGAAATTTTGAAACAATACACATAATTGACCTATTTCCAATTATGTCATAATTACCTCCCCTGATTTTCAACTAAAATTACTGTCTATGGGACTTTTGATTAAATAACAAAATTTTTACCTGTAGATCTAATAAAATGATACTAATTAATGATAGGATGTGAGATTACCCTCAGGTAGTTATTTTGTTAATCAGATGCACAGGTGAAGTTGCATGTTTATTAGACCAACCCAGCAGGCAAATGACGTCGGGATGACGTAACAATCGCGTTGAAAATTTGTCGTGACGTCAATCAACCAAAATAGGATGTCACTGTGACGTCCTATTTTGACGTCTGATAAACGTTAGGAGCTGACGTAGAACAGACGTTGCTTTTGGTTTGTGGTCACGACATTACATAAATACAACATCATTCATATTTATAGCAAATTATTACGTCATATATTAACGTCAGATAAACGTCATATAAACAACTGTATGATGTCATTTAGATATCTTTTTAATGTCGTCGGATTATCATTATTGCATGACGTTAAGTCGACGTTGTGTCTGATTGGTTGTCACAACATAACTTGACAACAACATATTCCATTCAGATAACGACGACGGATAATTACATCAGATCGATATCGTCATATAGACGTCTTTTTGTGTCGTCAAAACAACGTTAAAACATGACATGGTTGGTCGTCGTAAACATAACATGACAAAAACGCTAATTCAAAAGAAAAAATAATTCACAATATAGAATAAACATGTTTAGAATACTTAAAAATATATTATTTAGTTTTTTCACCAAACTATACACGGCAAAGCATGGGAGCAATTGATCAGATTGTTATGATTTTTGAAATGGTCATGCAAATATGCGTGCGCATCTCAACTAAATTCAAATGGAGGAATCTGCTAGACGTACATTGTTTTAAGGAATGAAAAGATTTGATCTGGTAAGTGTAAATACAATGTTGAACTCTTTAAAAAGTATGAAATTTTATTTTCAATTGGGGTGATTAATTTGTTTTTATGCCTTTCAGGTTGGATATAATACCACGAAAAAAACTTATTAAATATTAAAAATCTCTTGTTTTCATTTTCTATCTTATTAAAAAAGTGTGTATGATGAAAAGTTAATTGAAAAAGTTGTACATGTAAGTGCACAAAAGTCATTGTGTTTATATAAACTGCCACATCAGTCCATATTTACTTAATTGTATTTCGTTAATAACGAAAATTTGTGTGACAACTACCAGCTGCAATTGTAATTAATTAATTTTGTGTAGTGCTTTGTGCTTCCTATTTGACCCAGATGGATACTTATCTCATTAGTTTTACCACACGTGTACACACTGTACTATCTATCAGTATCATAAATCAGCAGTTTATTTTTACCAAGATAACAATATTTGCAAAATTATAATGTAAAGTATTTAATTAAATGATCCGCTTTTCATAGTTTCCTTATTTTTTGTTTTTTTATAGAATCTAGTCGGCTGAGTGATATTAATTAGTTATCTATATATAATTAATTAATATTATAATCAACGGCCACGTAAAATAATCAGTTTCTCAATTTTATAAAATGAAATTAAGCTTGTTGAATTTCTCAAGATGAAATAATCTGAATTTTTATATACAATCTAAAATTAATCTTAAATTTATAACTAACAATTTGAATTATATATTTCAGAGAAAGAACGTTCTTCAGATCTTTTTTACATGTAAAACACCGAGGTAATGATTACGTGCTAGCTTCATACTAAATGTTGGCACAGAACATTGACTGGGTGCAACATGTTTCTAACAACAATAAAATGCAGCTCAAGACTAAGACGAGTAGAAATGGGAATGATTCGACATTGCTTAAAGACTTGATCTGATGGTGTTGCAAAGGTGGAAAATAGACTGTTCATCACGAAACCGTTATGAAACTATGTTTAATGGTTAAAACTTTCGTCCAACAGACTTAAAAAAAAGACATTGCACAATGTTGGAAAGTGACGTCAAATTAGCTGCGTTCTAGGGACATTGTCCTGACGTCAGGGGACTGATGTCAAATAGATGTCATTGAAAGATGTTGTAAAGACATACAGAAACTTACGTCAAATAGATGTCATTTAAAATACGTTGCAAAGACGTAGAAAAAATAACGTCAGAAGGACATCTTGAAAAAGACGTCTTAATGACGTTGATCAGACGCTATCAATAATACGTCAATCTAATTTGCAAAATCAACCAATAAAAGACGTTAATCTGACGTCATTGCCTTGACGTTTTTCCGACGTCAATACAACCAATTTTGCCTGCTGGGGAGGTACATGTTGATTGGCTGACAGTTTTTTTTCTAGACATAGACACAGACAGTAGCCCCATTGACACCCACTCTTCTATAAAAAGGTGGTTACTTGAAGGTTAAGGGTAGTACTTTGCTTGATAGATGATAAAGACGTTGGTATTTAACAACATGCATTGCTAACTAAAGACTCAGTACACAGTCAACGTTAAAAGGTGGTACAGGGGTTACTGTACAGACACAAGAAATAAATGTCATTTCATGATGGATGAGAAATAAGAATTTGGCAAGATGCATTTTGATTAGTTTACATGAAACATGGCATTTAACAACAGTTCAGCACAGCAGAACGTGAAATAAAAACTGCACATTGCACATCCACCCTCTTATAAATAATGTCACATTTTAATATCAAATATACATCTGGACCATTCCTGTACCTCCTGCAGAACCTTCAAATTTCGTAAACAATAATTTTGTAACTTACCAAATGCAGACACACATGTGGTTTGGATATTTATGATGAATTAAATTTGTGAACAAAATGGCAGCAGGATTTAAACTGATTTTCTAGAAATCTACTTTCGTTTTCAACAAACACAAAGTTCACTTTTATTTATGATTATTATTTTAAATAGCAAAGTATAACTTGCTTTATCTAACTTGTAAAAATTTTTACTCAATAAACACTTACCATTTGTCTTATTTTAGATGTCAACCTTACCTTACATGTACCTTAATTACCTAAAACTCTATGTCATGCTTTTCTGGGGTGTGATTTGCGAGCTTTAAAAAATTATTTGTGCGTTTCTACCTTTGTATTTATATTCAATCAAAAGAAAGAATTATCCCACAGTAACAGTTAACGGTTTATGTTTAGCGCCATTAAATAACGTTTTACATACTATTATCTGCCCCTGAAATTCTCTACGGAGATTTAACATTGAGGGTCGACCATCTTCGTTTTGGGCGGGAGCGCTTAAGTTTGACCTTGATAAAGAAATTTTTAAAAATGTGCACATTTTTTTGTTCGGACCTGCTCTTGCGATTCATATAAAAAGAATTACTTTTAAATTTCCATTGCATGTTATCTAATCTTAGTTTAATTACATAATTATTAAGCAGCGTTGACAATGTGTACTCCCGGTCTCGCGCTAGCGCGTGCAAAGAGACACTTCTGGCAAACAAATGGCTGACTTTACAATGTTAAATTCCCGGAGAATTAAAAAACTCCGCGCAATTTAAAATACATCGGGATAGCAAAAAACTATTATTCCAACTTCTTGCACTTTTTTCAATTTACAAAATAAATACTTTTTTGAAGATTACGGCAGACAGTTTTTCTTCTATAACGTTTTTACCCGTTCCAACAAACTCTGACATAGAGTATAGATAAATTTCATGTTAGACAAGTCTCTGGGTACCCTCGGGGACTCCTATTTCCTGAAAATAAAAATTTAAAATTTAAAAAGGGGAGATGACTCTTTCAAATTTGTAATACAATTTGAGACATTTTGTTAATTACCGTGTAATCAAAAACGGTGACCCCCAAATTTTATCTTATTTTCTGAAAGCAAATTATACAAGCTATATGTACAATTGTTATTTCAAAATTTTATCTGCTGGCTTTCTTTCTATCAGCAGAATTGTTTATTTTGCCTGTAAGCTATGTAAATTAAGCTGTTTTTCTACCACAAAAAAACTCGAAAAAAGGAAGGTGACATATACATTTGTTTTTAATTTTGAAAATGCCTTAATACAGACTACGTTGTAGATTATGAAAGAATACTATCGGAGGGAAGTTTTTCAATTATCTATCGTAAGCAAAATCATTATTTTTCGACTCGCTCTTTGAATAGGCTGAGTTTAACTAAATAATGGGAAAGTGATTTCTACTGTCTTCCGCGGACTTGCGAAATAAATCACACGAACTAGTTCGTTGTAATTTTACGGACTCATAAAAATACAATAAAAATGTTAACGAACATTTGTTATACTTATCAAAACTTTATCTTGATAAATCAAAAGCATAATATCTTTGTAGACCCCAGTAACATTGATAACCTCAAATGTCATCATATCACATTTGGCCATGATATGGATATAGATACAATTAATTTAAATACTTATATTGCGGAACAACCGTCTAGTTTATAGTCTATTTATGGCGTTAAAAAGAGATAAACATGGGTTCAATGATGCCATGAGTTTAATTTTCAATTAAATTTATGAGAAGATTGGCACGAAGGACAAATTTTTAACAAAAAAATCAATGAAGACTTTCGTATGATACAACTATATGTTCTTAGTTATCTGTCGTAGTTGCATGTGGTCTGAGATGAAAAAAGCAAATTCTTCGTGTACATTAAAGAAGCGCGACAACAGTCAACACGTACCCAACTCTCTAGATTAAGACGTACGTTGAGCGTGCAAAGACAGTCTGCAAAGTTCATCTACGTTGCTAACACGCAAAAGACACGCTATATCATACGCTGATAGGACGCCGGAATACAAATAGTGTACGTCCACAAAACGCTCATTTTTTATGCAACACAAAAAATTGTTTTCAACAATAGCGAGTGTCAAGCTTATATCCGAACGTTATAGACACGTTACGGACAAGTTATAAGCGCGTTCAACGCGCTAAAAGTACGTCTGAAATGCGACTCGGGCTCGCTGCATAAGCCAAAAGATTTTTCGATTTCATTTGGGGCGTTTGACGAAGCTCTTCAAAGAGTTCCAAGCACGTTTGAGACTCGCCACACATACGTTATATGTACGTTAATCTGTACATGCAACTACGCCAAGGCACATTACATTGGCGCCAAACAAACGTTAATATCCGCTCCAAGTACGTTCGTATTACGATTGACGCGTGTTTTCAATACGCTACAACGATGATGAACAGGTTAAATACATCCAACACTATCAGCTTATTCGTGGCGAGTATTTTATTAAATTATTTTATTAAAGGCGTCGCGTCACACTCAACCATTGTGAAAGTTTAACTGACCGACAGTTGAGTAATTTTTAACGAATAGTCTAAAGGATTTCCAGGAAGAAAATCAAAGTTTACTCTATATAATTCATTTGTTTTATTGTTCATCAGTTGGAGTTTATAAGTTATTTTGACCGCCTCGGTGGTGTAATGGTTAGCGTGCTCGCCTCGAGTGCGGAAGGTCGTGGGTTCGATCCCCGGCCGGG
>JAULBM010021750.1:0-11337 GCA_032357055.1 Geukensia granosissima | reverse complement strand
TAATATAAAATATAAAAAAAAATAAACAATAACTGACAATGAGTTCAAATTTCGATGCCTAAATTGGTTTACATTGACCCATTGAAAAATGCATCAACTATCTTTTTTTTAAACGCCGTTTGTATTAAGAGCGGAAAAAGAATTTTTCTATTTAATAATGATACCACATTGTCAAAACCACATATTTACGCCAAAATTGGGTAGCATAACTTTAGCATTAATATTGAAAAAACAGGAATGTGTCAATACAACTTGAGCCAAAAACAAAAAAAGTTGTATATCCAATGTATTTGTTTGTCTAAGTCTGTAGTCACTTCCACCAAAAAAGTTAGTTCACATCTAGTTTCTTTATAAAACATGAATCAATTCATATGGACCCACATGAAAATATTGACATGTATATTTTCCAGGATATTTATTTGGCATTGCTATATAATTTGAGAAAGAAGTTTTTAGTAAAAAATTTCAAATGTATGGTAAAAAATTATATAGACTTTTCCATGACATACCTCATAACAACCTTCAAAGTTAAAATGTCTGATAAACATAAAATATATGATAAAGCTCTCGGGTCGATATGGGTGCCTCGGGTTGGTATGGTGTATGGTATGAAAAACCACATATAATATTCTATATTTATTGCCGATGATCAATGATAAGGTTAATTAATAAAAAATATCAGTCAGCGAATTTAATAGTTTAGATATGAATTGAATTCTATCGAAAATTGAAAACATCTGCAAACAACATAACTTTTTTTCGAGTAACACGAACTGCACAACATTAAGTGTGAGTAAAAAGAATAATGGATATTTTTTCAATACAAAATCAAGCATTTGTCATAAACCAAGAAGCACTGTAAAATACAATTTTGTTTCATATATCTTTGAAATATACAGCAGTGACGGTGTCAGAACACTTACAAATATACTATGATAAAGTGTGCCTTAACACTTGTGCATTTCTCAAATTTATTAAATTGTCAACACAATCTGTGATTCGCCTGCATGATGAAAACTATTGTATTGTTTTTTTTTTAGAAATTTGAAACATGTAGTTGCTCAATAAGAACAGTTAAAATATCAAAACTTTTTGACATTATTACAATTTTGACGTTGTGTTTCAAAATGAACGGTTTGCACTTTTATGAGTGGCATGTAAATATAAAGTGTTGAAGAATTTAAAGGCATTTCGGCTATAGCGACTAAAATGGTTTGTTCGCGGGTTAGTAAGTCGGATATCATTTGGGAGAGGACAGCAAAAATATTAAATGAAAGATAAACTAGATTTTATATTGAAATAATGTGTGCTTTGTCATTTTGAGTTTCTAATCGGTATGAAAGGCATAACTAGAATCATTTTAAAGACATCCTTTAACAATAATTCAACAAGTAAGCAAAACTAGAACAGTTTTCCGTTGCGTCAAAAATTGACAAGTTGAAAAGAGTCGGACGGCCCATTCAATAATGGCGTCGATTCTCACCGCAAAACCGGGTCAAGTGACATTTGAATTTTGGCCATTTTTCTCGGCGGTAGACACCTTCGAGATTATGCACTCGTTCACCTCTCCAACAAAACAAAAAAATCCTGAAGTAACGCTTAATCGATTGCTGAGTTTATTCTCTTTCTTCGCAATTTTATTTAAATATTCTTAACCATATATATTTCTCAAATGATGGGTTCAAACGGATGACTTTTTTTCAGAACTGTCAACGGCGCCGACTGAAAAACGCAAATAAAAACTATTTAGAGAGAGTGATGGGGATGTTTTTACATATAATGTGGGGAATAAGTTTTTAAATCGAATAAACTTAAAACCATCGACTGACAACCTCTAAAACGCAATTTTGCGAGTTTATTCGAACGAAAAATAGCAGTTCACGGGCGACAACTCGTATTTTCCATTGATCGGGTGCTTTTTTCTGAACGTCAATGCTTGTGATTTTGTTGCAGTGGGCTTCGTTACAAGGGAGAAAAAATTAAAGATTTGAAATTTTAGTTAATGAGTATATTAATTTTATTTTCAACACACAAATATTTATTTCAACCGGGTATATTGGCTACAATTTCCATACAAACGTGATACTGTCAGCGAGAGCATTAAAACTGCTGTCTTGAAAGATGCTAATTGAAAAATATGAATCCAAATAATGGTAGTTTAACTGATAATCTAGGGAAAGGAAAGTTTTCACGACCTATATTAGAACAAAGTCAAAGAATTACATCACGAGAAACATTATTCTGTGATTTTACATGTGAAATTACTGAAATGATAGAAGGGAGACAACTCTTATAGACTTAAAGGAATTTCAACAATACTTAATTAATCTTGGAATTTTGTCCTTCTAAATTTGAATTGGGCTTCATGTTTGCTAAATATTCTAGTTATAAAAGAATAGGAACCAAAAAATTATATTACTAGTGGGATGGACTTCAAAACTGAACATTGAAGGCTAGAAGATTATGAAAATATGGAGAGAAAGAAGGCCATAGCACAGTTGATCTAACAGCTTGAAATTTCACAGAAAGTAGCTGATGCTTGCAGACTTCTTGTTTATTCCTAGGGTCACTATTCTGATATTTAGATCATGACAAGTGCCAATAAGCTGCTGCAGATTTAGTTGAATTAAGTTATACATGTTTTATGAATATATTATATACTTTAGCTATAATTTTTTTAAAGCAACAGCCCACATATAATACACCCTTCATAGTATTTAACTGTCCATTTGGCAGGATTGTAGCACTAAGGCCCACATCTGGAAAAAACATATGCAAGTTGTGATTCCAGCTTCATTCAATTCAAATTGTAATGAAATTTAGCCTGAGGATAGAAATAATAAATCCAGCAATTCAGTAATACAACAGACTTTGTAGCCAAAACATATCATATCAAAATATTAACTACCAAAAATATGACCATAAATGCATAGACTTAATGATGATTAATAATTTTGATTAGGTAATAAGAAGGGTCAAAATATACATAGCACACCATTAAAACTGATTCCTTGAAATTTACCCATCAGTAATTTAAGACACATTAAATCTATATCTATATGTGTTTAGTATGAAATATATTATTCAAAACCTCCCTTGTATCTTATATCTGATAATAAACAAAAATATATATAGTTATGATTATGATTTTTGTAAAAATTCTCCATATTTCAGAATTTTTTTTTATATTTTTTATCATTTTGTGAAAAATGATTTAAATTAAAGAGTATCATGATTATAACATCACTTTGCCAACTCTTGTTTAATACATTAACTGTGTTTTTCATGCTGCCCCTGGTGGTACCATTAATTGGTAATTAATAAGTATCTTACTATTGTATGTTCTATAAACAAAGGGACCCATAAGTTGGTATATCTGAACTATAATCCAGCCCTATACTTGACTATGTGGTCAACAAATATATTGTTTATATGTATAGGGGCTTTTTTCAGTTTTATTCATCTTTGATGATCCTTGATATTTAAAAATTGTAAAAAATATAACCAGGCTCCCCAGTAGGCAATTAATGCACTAAATTTTACCATTATAATCTTATTAATTTTCTAAGTATGTTCAATTTTTGCATAGTTTGATTATGCCACATACCTTAACTTTTTGTTTCAATTGATATAAAATATTCCATTAGAGAGTAATATAATCATCCCCATTAAAAGGAAGTCCTTGATATTTTCATTTTATACTGAAAAATATTTTATTTTATAGAAACAAATAAACATCTTTGTTTTATATGCAGTTACCTGAACATGAATGCATGAACTCTTGTAGAATCCCCCAAAAATATATAGTACTAAAAAGTAGGTGGAAGTAAATATAACCTTTGTATATTTTATTTTTGGAGACTGTCCTTTGAAAAAATATAAAAGAATAAATGTTAAATGATAAAAATGTATCAATCCCCCTTTGAGAAATAGAAACATGTATCTTATGTAAGTTCAAAAGTACATGATTGTATATCTAAAATTCACATATCCTAAATAGTGTCCATGGTCAATGCCAATCTTGAGTGACAGTGAAAATTAAAAAATCAGGTATCAGGTAGTGAAAGGAGTTTTGCCCTTTCTAAACCACATTTGCAGATAGCATACACATTTTTTCTTACAAATTATGAATATAAACAAGCAATCTAAAAATTTCATTCAATTTGATTTTTTACCAAAAAGGAGGGTGTGCCCCACAGCTTGCCAAGACATATCCAAGTTTTTTACTGTGCAAGTTTTAACAGAGTAATTATTTGGGTCAGTAGTGTTCAAATAAAATTTTTAGACCAATTTCAATTGAAATACTTAAGGAATATAGACTTCTTCTAGATAAATAGTGTGTTTACACTTACCCCGGGAAACACCTTCGCCGCATGTATTCTACGTCATATGATGGGGATTTCCCAAACAGTTTCAAAATCCCATTGGTCGAAGACCAAGAAAAAAGAACAAATGAAAGGATAAAACATCGGAAACGCAATTGTGCGAGTTTATTTGGAGTCCCTTTTTCAGAAACAGCAGTCGATCGCTATTTTGGAGTGAAAAAAAGTTGAAGTTTGTCATTAAAGTTTGGTGCACATGTGTCGTGTAGACACATTCCTCATAGTCATTCAGGCATAAAAATAACAACTTTATTTATTTCGAATGATACTGACGCGTGTTCATAGTCGATTAAAGTTAAATTAAAGTTTTTTGTTGCTTCCGGTCGGCCGAAAGGAGTCGCCGCCCTGACAGCGACGTCTGGTGGGAAGTTTTTCTGAAATTATCTCCACTTGTTTCTCTGCATTGACATATCATTGGACTAACGGTCAAAATAGTACTTAGCCGTCCGACTGAAAAGGGATTGTCTTTTTCCGATATCTGTAATTCATACTTTGCGAAATATATGGAGCTTTGGCAATGCCGGTGTAAATTTTCTTTAAATTTATTTCTCCATTACAAAACTGTACAGGTAAAGGTTACGACGGTAAACCCGAATACGCTTGTGACAGTTATAACAAGTTAAAATTTACCATTAATATCACTTACATAGTATGTGTACTTTTCATTTTTCTCTTGGTATCTGGAATAGAACCAAACCCCGACTCAGCGACCGATGATACAAATTAAAGTTGTAGTCTTAGTAGTAGCTTCAATGATATTGTCAATTATACTGTTTCGTTTGTTAATTTGAATGTTCACAGTATTGTAGCTAAAGTCGACATTATTCATGCAGTTTTCAGTTGCCATGATATACTCTTCTCTACAGAGAGCTGGCTTATTCCTCGGATAAATGAATATGTTTTTAAAATCCCCGGTTATAGACCCCATTCCACAAGGACAGTATGGGAAGAAATGAGTTGATGTCATAGCATATGTTAAAAATCATATTATTAGTCGCATTAGAACTGACTTCCAAGTTGGTGACGTTGTGTGTGTTTTGCTTGAACTACGGTTCAAGTCCAAAAAGTATCTTTATGGAATATTTTTGTTCTGCGAAACAGTAATGCACAAAAATGGTTTTATGTAGAACACTCTATTGATCTTGCAATATCAAGTTATATTTTAATGGCGCTTTTAATGTAAATCAGCTTAATAACACCTCGATCGACAGAATTAGTCTATTTAAATCTCAGCTTAGTCTTCATCAGTTGATTTCTGACCTTACGTACATCACTGAGCATAACCTCTGATAACTTGACTTGATAGTGGTAAACAATCCTAGGGGTATTTTATTGGCAGACGTTTGGTCCGCGTTATTTGATCAGGTTCGTTATTATTTACAAATTATTGGCTTAATAAATAAACCACGTATACCTTTACGATAGATGTGATCAAGATTCCGACCGAGAACAGCTCTCAAGGGTAAACTGGGATTAGATATTAGATTTTCGTATCAAACGATATTAACATAACTACACGTTCTTTCACAGATGTTCATATAGATACAGGGGAAAAGCCGTTCCAAATCGGGTTATTACAGTGATACATGATAAACCTCCTGGGTTAACAACATATATTAGGGTTTTTTTCGTACGAAAAAGCTACTCCACAAGCAAGCAAAGAGAACTGACTCCGTAGGCGACTGGGCTAAATTTCGTTCAGTCAGAATTGAAAACAATAAACTTATCCTAAATTTGAAAGTTAATACTTTTCCAAATTATCTTCAAAAATAACGTAAGAGACACATGGTAGTAAAAAATAATAGAATCTTATAAAGTCACTGATGCAATTCCACATTTACAAATGAATGACGAACTGATATGTGATGATATTGAAAATGTTAGATGAATCATAGGCGATGGGTCTCGATTCTATATGTCAAAGACTTCTCAAAGAAGCTATTCATGTTCTAAAATATCCACTTTAAGACCCTTCATTTTTCATTGGAAACTGAAAATAACCTACTGATTAGAAGTGTCATCCCGGTATTTAAAAAAGACTCTCCAGTAATTATAAGAATTATAGGCATATTTGACTGATAAGTGTTATTGGAAAAGTTATGGAGAGATGTGTTTTTAAACGTATTCAAAATTATTTACTTGAAAACAACATTATAACATTAATCAATCTGGTGTTCCCCAGGGCGATTCGGTTATTTTTTAACTCTTGAATACTATAAACGAAATCGGTAGAGATCTGGATGAGGAAACGGCAATTAAAGTAATGTTTTGTAATATGATTACAACTTTCATATCAGAGGTACTCTTTTGGATTGGGTACAAAATTATCTTTCAGAAAGAAAGCAAAAGGTTTGGTGTAACATAAAAGCCGGAATAACCCAATGATCGATGATAGGACCTCTATTTTTCATTCCATTTACAAATGATATCGTCAAGGATAAACGTTCAACAATAAGATTATTCGCAGATTATACATGTACTAGTTTATACTTGGTTGTAGATGATCTACAAGAACCAGCCGATATACTGAATAGCGATTAAGATAAGATTCTAGTTGTCTGGTTTCGTTTAACCTACAAACTTAAGCTTTGATTATCTCACGGAAAGTAATAAACCCCATCATCTGGACATATATATATATGAATGACAATGTTATAGCTTTAGTTCCAAACCACATACATCTGGGTCTGTCTATTTCAAATGACGGTACTTATCATAATCGCATTGATATTATAACAGAAAAAGCATACGAAAGCCTGAACATCTTACGCAAAGGATGAGGGTCGTTAAGGCCCATTTTTGGCCAAAGAATTTGGCTAAAAATGAAATTGGCTCATATCTATTATTTTATATTTTTTGTATTTAATAATGTCAATAAAAAATCAAACAGAATTTTTAGTTTAATTAGTTCTACAATGGTCACATGACAAATAGAAAATGCTTTAAAAGTGAAAATACTAAGATGTCAATTGGGTACGGCCCTGTAAATAACCTTTGAACTGAGGGAGAGGAACTTAAACACAAAGATGACTACGCCACGTAATTGAGTCTGCCGTGAAATAATCCTTTGGGCTAACTTTAATGCTAGTGTTGTTTTAAAACAAGGATGGACTCAGGAATGTTCACAAAAATTTTGAAAGCCATGGAATAAATAAAACTAAGTAAACAGTGTTTTATAGTTTAGCCCCAATTTCAGGAATAATTTGCTAAGTGGAGGATTATTTTTAGATTGTCTTCGGGGTTCGGCAATTTACGGAAAATCTAATCTGACATGTTACCCCGAAAATGAAACTGGAAATGGGAATTTAAATTCCGGTCGTTTTGATACCTATGCCATACCTCAACGAAACTTACAGACCGACTGGCAGCCAAAAACGTTACTATTACCGCCTATGGGAATTTAATTAAGCTCCTATACCCAAATACTGCGTGCTTAGCGGAGAAGCTGCAAATACCGATTTTAATGTCTTTGGTTTGACCCGGCCGTAGATGGAACTCACGACTTTCCGCACTCGAAGCGAGCACGCTAACCATTACACTACCGAGGCGGTCATCCTAAGAATAGATCGATGACCCATAATCTTTTAATTAAAGTTTGCCTATTTATTTATTTGTTTATCCAAAAATCAATCAAAGCATTACACCGAGTATTTGTCCCTTCCGCGGGATCCAGCATCTTAGTTCGATTTGCTTAGATGTGTTTTTGAAACTTCCCATGCTTTTTGATTTGCTGCTGATGATAGGTTACTCCTGATTATATAAATATAATACATCGATATTTACCGCATTCGTTCAGCATTGGTTTAAATGTATTTGGAAATGCAAACTGTATATTCTGCGTCTCCCATACACAAAATCCCTTTTTACTTGATGTTTGATTTGACGACATTTTCAAAAACATTTTTTTCTAAATTAATTAACAAAAAAAAGAAAAAAAAGAAAAAAAGAAACACTTTTCCATGGTGATTATAGTATTATTCCAGGAATTTAAAAATCGTATCACATATAAAACATTAATGAACAATTCATGCTTAACTTTGTAATCGTGGTATGCTCGCATGGAAAGCTTGTGATGATGCAAAAGTTTTTCAACCCAAACGCAGTTCCTTAGTCAGGAATATAGTGCCTTGTTAGTTTTGTTTTGGGTTAGGGTTAGGGTTAATTAATTAATTTTAGTTGTTTTCATGGGAATCAATCTAGAATATCAACGATTTTCCTATACTATGATGTTGATATTTTCTTTCGTCTGCTAGAGACTGTTGTGAATGCATCTTCGCCATTCATTTTTGAAGACCCATGGCTCGCCTTAGGCTGAATATTTCATCCTTGTGGAGATGTAATTTTTTTACACTTTCTTCATTATCTGTTTTAACATAAACATATAATAGATATAAATATAAGTGAAAATCATCTTAATATACAACATGATAAAGAACAAATAAGAAACTACTTAACAAAGCAATTAAAAAACAAGGAAATTAAAAAATTGAACTGAATCGGAAAAACTAAATTACAGAAGATTTTCGCCAAAATATCTTCGTTATGGTAAATTTACCGCAAAAACAATTTTCATCCGTCAGCAAAAATATAGTAGTTCAATTAAAATAAGAGATAGCATATGAGCGTATAATTTTGACAAATTCACTAGTAATTATGACTAAGATATCCTAAAGAAAAAATAAAACAACTTGTATCGCTACCGAAAAAAGCAGAGACCGCGGTAAAAATTACATTAAATTACCGCATCATTAGGTAAGTTTACGTTTAGCAACCACTTTTTCCCGAAATTTTGTAATTATTACCGCTATTACCGCTCATAAAATCCCGCAAAAATGTGATAGTGTACCGTAGGAATCTAACCCTAACCTTACCCAAGTGTACCGCAGGAATCTAACCCTAACCCAACCCTAACCCAACCCTAAACCTAACCCTAACCCTAACCCAACACTAACCCTAACCCTGACCCTTAACCCTAACCCTAACCCTATTTATATTTTAGTTTCTTTTAAATTTGTCTTGTTTCTTAGTACTATGCACTTCAGATCTCTTACATGGGTGTTCTACAGTGGACTAAAATAAAAAAATATAAAAGAGAAATAGTGCAGTACACTATGCATTACTGCATGAAGATGGTGCTTTTCCATTATACAGGCAAACTCATCACAGATTTCCACGTTTATTGTAAAGTATATAAGTAACTGATTCAATATACGTCCTCACATCATATGAAACACGGTTAACATAATTCAAAAGTAACTTGAATAAAACAAAAAAATATCGAAGGTTGTCTGTTATGATAAAAGGTAAAAGATAAAAGATTGGCAGTCGATTCTGAAAATTATCAGCCTATAGTGCTTTTTGTGTATCTTTTTTATTGAAACTATATGGAAAACCAAACTCCTTGTAATTGAATTCATTTGATTATAATAAACGAAATAACATTGATCAGTATAACAGCAATTGCTGATATTTAGATTGACCTCGACCTCCAACAATTTCAAAACAAACATTATTTTTGGCAGTATCAAAATAAGTTCAAAACAATAATTAGATTGGCAAATGAATGTACTTTGAATATTGTCCATCCTGTGGTTGTCATTTCTATCAACATCAGCAGTAAACAGCAGCCTTCATACAATGTGAAATGTCTTTTGTTGTTACTTTCCTGTAATATAAATATTATACTTAATATTATCTTAATCATTACATTCAAAATTCTGAAATTGTGTGATTTTTGCACAAAAATAAAGTAATTAGGACGAATATTTGGATTCCTCTTTTCTGATAAACATTTGGTTTAGAGATGTTTCAACCATATCATATTGTAAATTTGAAACCTGGTGACAGTTCTAAATGAATTATTTATGGAAGTTTTATCATATTTATTCTTTACATAATAACATTACATTAAAACATACCTTTAATAAATCAAAAGATGTAAGTCCAACAATAACCAGACCAACAATGCATATACTCAAGCAACATGATACAGCGAAAACGTTTTGCTAAAAAGAAGTAAAATATCACAGAAACAGTTTTTCATCCTATTAGCTATCTTCATTTTTATCATTGTATTATCCTTTAAAGTCATTCTTGAAGTTATCTTAATTCTATGATAATATTTCGAAATTGTTTGTTTCTTGTTATTTATTTTGAAATTTCTTTGAAAACAGAAACCAATAAATATATGCAATATTTTTGAAATTATTAAAATAAATAGTTTCAAATATACCGAAAAAAATTTTCATTTCGAATCATCAAAAAAAGGTCCAAAACGGACGTTCTTACGAGATTACGATCAAACGAAACAGCATAAAAATTGGTCAAAAAGTAATCTACTTGTACGAGTTTCAAATATATCTCTATTTTCACATAGTTCCTTTGAAATACTGTTTGATTGTAATCGGCATTTGAATACATTAATTTGCAACATAATGTTGCTCGATGTATTAGTGAGAAATTGACCACATTTAAAATGTTTCCAAATTTGAAAAAGAAACAAAAGAAAGCCGAAAGGCCAGACCTGGTATAAGTTCAACATGAATGAGACAGAACATTAGAAATAATTACATATAAAAACTCAAAATAACAAACAATTCTTAACAATTTAAAACCCTCCCCCCCAAAAACAGGGGTGATAGGTAAGCAATGTTTGCCTCTTTAAACACACCGCTGAATGTTTTATTTGTCAATAGGGTTTTACGGCAAAAGGAAAGGTTTATGAGAAAGTAAAATGAGGTTTATTGAAATTAATTTGAAAGGACGAAGGTCGTTGAGGCCCCCTTTTTGGCTCAAGAATTTGGCTGAAAATGGAAATTGACAAATATCAATTATTGTATATTCTTTGTATTGAATAATGTCTATAAAAAGAAAATCCTACAGAATTTTTAGTTTAATTAGTTCTACAATGGTCACATGGCACATAGAAAATGCTTTAAATGTGAAAATACTAAGA
>JAULBM010021739.1:0-11337 GCA_032357055.1 Geukensia granosissima | reverse complement strand
ATGTTCCAAATTTCATCTTCCTACGTTGGATGGTTCCTGAGATTATCCTGGACATTAACGGCAACAGACGTACGTACATACGACGAACAGTAAAACATTATCCCCGCGCTATCGCACTTAGCAAGGGGATAAAAATCTTCTCCTTTGAAACTGCTTGGCCAAATGTCAGGTGAGCGATACATGCTCAGCTTTCTGAGCCTCTAGTTTTTGATTAGTCTGTGACTTTCAGTCATATATGTTACTCCCCGGCGTTGGCTGTCAACACTTTGTTTTTATCTTTATATCTCTAAAATTACTTGACCCAGGTTAACTAAATTTGGTATGCTGGTAGTTCTTGATATGACCTTGATGACCAGTCATATGTCATTTGACCTTGACCTCATTTTCATGGATCTATAACTAAATGTAAAAAAATTGAAAATTTACATTCAAGTCCATTTCTCAACAACTAGTTTAACTAGACCTACCATATTTTGTCTGTAGTTAAATCCTGGTGAGTATTTGTCATTCTGCTATATGTCATCTGACATCTGTCATTGACCTCATTTTCATAGTTGAGTGACTTTGCAATTTATTTTACACTTCAGTCCCTTTCTCAACAACTGTCATACCTATTATATTTAGTCTGTAGTTAGATCTGATGGGCACCTGCCAGTCTGCTATATTTTTTTTTGCCTTGACTATGACCTTATTTTCACAGTAAAGTCAACCTTTTGTTTTGCTTTGGTCCACATTTGTTAGTCAGCAATTCCAATTTTCACCCAAGACATTTCTGTGTCCACACTTCTGACCTGTTTCATTTGATTCGTCTCATTGAGAGCTTTTATAAAAATGCCAACAAATTTTCTCTATCTCTTTCTGGTTTTATTGACATAAAAGGTGGCTGGAAAAAGTGCAGTTGTGTCCAGCATTTGCCAATGGCCCTATTCTTTCTGTGTCCACACTTATAGTGTTCATTTGTACAACTTTCCCATGTTAATCGGCTGTGGTCGTATCATTCTGCGTTGCAAAGCATCTCTGTTTATATTGCTGTTTATTTAACAAAGGGTCTTTTCCCTTAATATGGTATAGTTATAATATTACGGTCAACTACACTTAATTGCATACAGTTTATTAGCACATTCTTTTTTATTGCATACAATTCTATAGCACAAAAGCATTTTATGTATATTTCACTATATTTTCCTGATAATAGCATATTGACTTGGTTAAAAATTCCTCTTAATTGCATAATTTCATTTTCGAATCAAATCACTATTTGTTAGAACTTTAACACAGAAGTGTGTAGTTTTGAGAAAATCACTTGACTGAAAACATAAAACAAGACAAATGGGTATAAAGTCAGAAAGTGTCAAATTAATTAATTAGACTGTCTTAATTCCTTTGTTTATTTAATAAAAACTCAGTTATAATAAACAGTTTACACTAAACAAGTTGATTGACTTGACAATGGACTCTGGTTCATTAATTGTTGAAGGCCATAATGGGACCTGTAGAAGTTAAAATTCTACTGTCACTTGGTGGGTGGCTGTCTCATGGACAATCATGCCACATCTCCTATTTTTATATTGTTTTTAGCTCTGGCTTAAATGATTTGTTCTCTCTGTTTTTCTTGGATTCATTTTGCTGACCATGGTAATAGGTATGTATAAACTATGAATTATTTTGATTTCCTAACTTTACCATGTTTTGTTTCATTAAGTTGTCCCATGTAATAAAAGATTCTATACATAATTTTGTTTATTTTTATAATATCTTATTGTTTGTTTGTTTTTTGTTTTTTTTTTTTTTTTTTTTTTGTCTTTTTGGGGGCATTTGATGCAGTTCAATTTTTTAGCCTTTAAATATTTTGTTTTCTAGCCTACCCGATGAAGGCTAATCCCCACAATTTCTTTGTACGCGATTGAATTTTAACATTTTAAAATGGGAATTTTTTTCTTTTCAGCTATTGTGCCATGATCTATTAGTATAAGATCACTACATATACGGTTCTTCAGTAAGTAACTAATGGATGTGCTTTAACATGCATGTGATCTGTATTCAATTATAAAGCGAACAAGCTCACCTTGCAATTCTTTGGAGGTTTCGTAATCTTAGCTTCACTATAAGGATCGATGGTATGGTCCTAATTAAAATTGATTTCGATGTCTACCTTTAGATTTAAGTACCTACGTAA
Organism: Geukensia granosissima; assembly: GCA_032357055.1. Classification (NCBI taxonomy): domain Eukaryota; kingdom Metazoa; phylum Mollusca; class Bivalvia; order Mytilida; family Mytilidae; genus Geukensia; species Geukensia granosissima. The sequence goes on along the minus strand of JAULBM010021739.1, from coordinate 9,161 downwards.
TGGTAACATTTCCTACGCCATAATCCTTTTTCTTCCAACGTTATGATTTGCCACTTGATGAGGAATGATTATTACAGATTAGAATTTATATGTTGGTTTCCTGATGTGAGTACTTAATATAAGTAACCTATCAAGATGGAAAGATATATAAAATAGTTTGGCTACTTTGGGACTAAAGTGTGAATTTGCCTTTGGTCAATTACCATCAAATTACAAGATACTAATTTTTCTATTAAAAAGGTAGTTTTTGTTTTATCTCTAAAAAGGCTATTGCTCGTACTGCCAGCTATGATACATTTATTCAATTTTGTACCTTCAATTTTACTGTTAAGAAAACAAAACTATCAAAGTCAAATTGGTACTTGCGGATTGTGTCAATAATTACATTTGTTAATTTCCCAGACGTGTTGTAGTACCAAATGAAACTTTCACAGTGCATTAAATTACTCTAAAACATACGACTTTGGTGCTAAAACCTCATCTCACAACACCCTCATGAAAACATCAAAATGTCATTTATTTGTAATTAATTAAAGATTTTTTCTTAAAATTTTTGTATTACGTATGATTTTTTGCATTTTTTCCAGAATATTTGGTGTAACTAACTGAATCTGGATTATGCATGGTAAAAGAATCGAATAATTGGAGAATTTTATTTTTCATGAAAAGCCCTGAATGAGGCATGATTGTACTAATAAAACAACAAGTTTAAAATGACATAAAGAAGCATAATCATAAATGATTAATATTATATTATTATAAACATGGTTAGTTTTCAAATAATGCTAGAAAATGTAGAAGTATATAAATCATTACTTTTTATAATGGAGTTAATTCTCCCTGGTTTGTCTAATAACCAAAAATGAATACATTAAAACCGAAAATATTGATCTGTCGATAATGCAAAATACAAATTCGAAACTTATACCACTAAAGATAGTTAAAGCTAGAAAAGATAAGGACACTTCTATCGGTCAAGACCGCCTCGGTGGTTTAATGGTAAGCGTGCTTGTCTCGAGTGCGGGAGGTCAAAGGTTCGATCGCCGACCGGGTCAAAATTTAATCAATTATTCAATCTATCAGTCAAAAATTAAAATCATCAGTTAACTTTTTCTACTATGTTTAGATATTGGATTGATCGTATCATGTAATGTGAATGAGACGTCTCTTCTCGCAATTTATAAATTAACGGCATAAATAAACGATGAAGAACAGCAATCAAAGCGCTGTTCCTTTGCTTGGAATTTACTTGTAAATGTGAGATTTTTGTGTCATGAATATTTACACCATATCCACTTTTTTCTATGAGAAAGTTCACACAGAGCTGACCAAGTGCGATCGTCAGGTGCCGAATAGGGGAGCCCTCTCGTTTGTTGAAAATGACCGTGGACCATAGTGGTTGACGTGTGTGGAATAGACCACTCTCCATGCACGTAAAAGATCCCTTTTGTAGATTTCTAAAAAGAGAAATTTAATGCCGCTACAAAAGCTAAATATGTCATCCCTTCCAATCCCTCCCATTTTTAACTGGCAGACAAAAGCCGTTATCCTGTTGTGTCCCTCAACCTATCCCCTCTTTCTGTAATTCTTGTTTTCGTCCTGAATATGCATGAAATATTTGCCACTGGACGTTAAGCAACCAATAATCAATCAATCAGTCAATTATTGTCTGTCAGTTTCCTTTGCAGGAATTATCATTAACACAACTTTTCGACCATCTTGTTTTAGGTTTTAGGCATAACACATCTATATTATCGAAACATTTTTTATAATATAAAGACTAGTAAAATCTTAATTTCTTATTGTTCCCTGTTAATGATATAAAACAGGAATTCGAACCACTGTCATTTCAGAAAAAGTCAAGTACTTAAAATTTAAAGTCTATTCTACTGTCGATAATTCAATACTTATTCATGGGATTATCATACGTTTTGCAATCAAATGTCCCTGTACATACGCAGAACAAATATCCATTTAAAATAAGAATACAAAGCAAGGTCAGACTTATGTAGAACGTAGAATTAATATTAACTATGATGATATTAGATTTTGTCGCAAAATTGCCGCTAAAAGGTGTTTCAAGAAGTAAAGCGCTTGTCTTGTCCAGTTGCGATTTTTTTAATTATCGGGACATATGGTCTAGGGATTTAAACTTAAAAATAAGAGAAAGCTCCAAAATACCTAATCCTCGGACAAAGGAGGATTGAAAAGCCACTAGCAATCATGCTGCAATCGGTACAAAAAATGAAAAAGGACATATTATGTCTATTAGCCAAATGGACAAAATTTCTGAAGTGTGAAGTCATATTGTATAGACAGGGAAACATTTCCTGCCATGTAGAACACTTGTCAAATTGTGTACTTTCTCATCCATTATTAGTCATTCCAGAATAAAGCTGATATAGGCTAGCGAAAGTTCGCCGTCGGAAGGTTTGAAGCTTTTGAAAACAAGCTAGCCATTCGTGACACTTCGCAAGAGACCATTTAAGGCTTAAATTCGAGCGTTCAACAATTGCTTGACTCCTGTACATGTATACCGGATCTACTTGTTCATTAAATTGTCACTGAAGTTCATACACCGAAAACAGATGTACACATAGTTTCTTCAGCTAAACCATCAATTCGAACACCTCCGACTGGATTAACTATATTTTATAATTGTGCACATGGTAAAATGTATCGATAATTTTTGCTACTAAACTGCAACAAACATTTATACAATAAAAAATCCATCATCTCTTGGTCAATTTTATGACTTTAAAATTCTACAAATCTTACGCGTATACACTTTACACGCAGCTAAATTTGGCTTTTGAATATTTTTATCTGTTTTTATAAGATATATTGCATTTTGTATTACAAACAATTCTACTCTTGTGATTTCATTTAATACTTTATTGAATTATTCTTTCCTGAATAGAAGAAACTTTCCTCTCTGCAGAACGCCCTATCATATCCCTATTTTATGGGAATATTTATGTATAACAGTTTTTTGCTAATTTTCGGATTAAAAGAATGCAGAGAAGTTTTTGACCATTCTCCGAATCAAATTAAATCGGAATATAGATTCGTTTTGTTTTTGTATTGTATAGATAGTGCTGTTTTTTGTTTTTGGATTCTTTAAGTGTGAATGTGATCTTTAGTAACATATTAAACTTCTACTGAATTTCCTGCAAATAGACTGATGTTTATATCAGACTTTATTCAATCTGAAAACCGATTTGTTCAACAGCCTAAAGTTTTTATATCGCTTAACCTGATTTTACAAACAGCGAAACCTCTTTAAAAAGATGAAATGAATATCCGAGATCCAATTCTGTAAGAGTTTGGATGGGCCAATATCTTTCTTTATTTTTTTTTAGCTAGATATCCATTCTGAGATTTTCCTTTTTGGGTTGCCCTCGAAATTTCAACGTTTAATTTAGCGTTTATAAAAAAAATTACATCTTGTTTATTTGGTCTTATTAATTTTCTATATAATTTTTTATTATGTAATTGTTCATTCTCTTAATAAATTACATTGAATTAGAATTTTGATTTTATTTCGAGTATTCTGGTGTTTTTGTTAAGGGTCATCAGCTTTGCATTCATATGATTTGTCCTCTGCCATTTCAAAAAGAAATTCGAAGGTACGTAATGGCGGACAGGAATAAAATAAATGGCAGATATGTTTACCAACGGTTAATAAAAATAATGTGAATTATGTTTTATTTCATTAAAGGAGTAACTTCTATTCACTGGCACTAACACAAAAAGATAGTAAAGCTGAGATGTGATAGGTAACATGTGAGACAAAGTTTTGCATTAATGCAGAAAAAAATCATTTATAGGTCACATGTCTGAGGGATAGCGAAATGAAAATCATCTCAAATGCTAATTTGTCGAGTTCAGGATCTTGATCGTATACTTTTTCATGTTTTCAATAATTAATTTAACATCAGAATATTTGGTGGCAATTTATTTTAAAAATTTCATATTTCTTTATAATTAAAATAAAAGATATGGAATAATTGTCGGAAAGACGGCAATCTATTCCTTTTTTAATGTTTACAATTTATCTGCGTACATAGCGCTTTCTGGAATAACCTATATCAGGTATGCTAGGTGCCAAGACATTGGAAGTCCAAGTCAGGACTTCATTACTCAGACATTATTAAATTTCCAGACAGTGACAAAATCAATGCACACATGCCAAAATGAATATAATGAAAACAGGCCGTGTTGTGTCTGTATGTTTCTTTTGGATACATCGCGATTGATCAATCTAAGACTTGCTCTCTCGTCCATAGTGGTAAAAAATAAAACAATTCGTTGATGTGAAAGAACAATTCATTGCAAAATTATGAAATGTTTCACTGGATGGCTAGGCATATATGAAGTGACATTAACAATTTGACTTGAAAATAAATTGACTTTAATATTTAAAAGGACACAGAAGATAAAACTTTGATCAAATAATGTTGAACGCTATCGATCGTATTTTTCTTAAGACTGGTATTAACAACGAACGGAATGACGCATGCAGGTACAGTTTCAATATCACCGGCGAGGATATAAGAAGAAATATTGAACTACAAGTTTGAGATCGAATGAAGTTACCAGAGATCTTCCACAACTGAATAAATTTTATTACCGCTGTGACTGCATTCGTCATCACAACAAAAAGATAAATTGACAGAAAAAAATATCTGTTAAAATTGGAAAGAGAAGTGGCAGAACGTGACAGCCATCAAAAACGTATCCAAAACAAATATCTACAACAATGGACTATAAACACACCCTAAGGAAAGTTGCAAAAATCCCCCAACAGAAAATGTGATGATATGCAAATGTTATAACTATGAGCCAAATAAAATTATATTTTTAATATTTGTTCTTTTAATTTTTATACATAAAATGCTTTCATCTGTAAGATAATGTCTGCTGTAGAAGTTTTAATTCTACTGTCATTTGGTGGGTGGCTGTCTCATTGACAATCATGCCACATATCCTTTTTCTATATTAATCTGGAAGGCTAACTGAGAGTAAAAAACAAGTCCTGCCACAATAAATCCTTCAGCAGAGAATGATTTTCCTTGTATGTGATTCGAGAATTTATAAGTAGCATAGTCCGATTCATTGATCTATGTATCAACTAATCTTGTCTTCAAAGAGTTTTTGTAGTTTACGATTTAAAATCACTTGCTTTTGTAGGCCAATAGGCCAATCCTTCAATCAAGGATTTTTAGGTTTTCCCACAGGCGGTCAAATAGTCACGCGCGTGTTTCAACTGTTTTTGAATATCGATATGATTTTGTCGGTTTAAACATTCTGTGATTAAACAAGAGGAAAATTACAGGATTAAGTACACTGTTCAAGGGTGATAACGCCATCAAAATGTCAAACCACCCTCCATGTCCTATATCACCGTAAGTATTTAATAATCCAGCTAAAATATACGGCATCCAACATACTATAAAAGCTGAAATAAGAGAAAAAAACGATTTCCCATGTTCACTTTGTTAATGTATAAGATTAGTAATATCTATGTCTTAATCCTTTACATAAAAAAAAATCCCAGTGCCCAAGTCTTAATTTGCACTAGTTTTGTGTTAAAAGACATGGCCGTCTGACTGACCACTAAATGAAAAAAAACGTCTGTTCGGTTGCCTACCCTTCCGGAGCACCTGAACTCACCCTGGTTTTTGTAGGGTTCGTGTTACTCCAGGTTTAGTTTTCAGTGTAGTGTTGTATGTTCTATGTTTTTCTTCCGTTTCGTTTCAAAATGATGGCCATGGTCTTGTCTGTCTTCCGACTTGACGATTTCTGTCTGCTCCATTTGGAATCTTCGAATTCCCTTTAAGTAAACTAATTAATGGATTTGAAATATGAGGCTGACATAAAGCGCCAATGATGTACATAATGATTTTTGTAAAATATTCACTGAAAATATTATCGGGTGTTAAGAGAAGTACTACATGTGTAATGTTTTTTTTAATTAGGAAGACTACCTTTGAAATATGAACGTAATTATAGAATGCTAAAATTTTGGTTTAAGTTGTGATAATTGTATTCTACAAGCGTTTTATAATGAACTTGTATTAAATTGTACAAAAACAAAAAATTTGTACTTCCGGTCCCAGTAATCAACATGACCAAGGGAACAACAAGTTTTGGTAAAAGGATAAATAAGACCCATACACATAACAGACGTACATGACGAAGAAAAATTTTGCAAGCTACATTAGATCCTTATTGTAAAGTTTGGGTATGAACTATTTGTAGCCAAAGTACCTTATACACTGTACATGGAAATGGAAAATACTTTATTGACAGCGCATATTTGATCACGCAAAACAAGAGTTACATTTATCATTAGAGTTGTCATCAAAATTTTATTTATCCGGGTATTACACGAAATGAGAGGAAATATGTATTATGCAAATTTTGAAGTTATTGAAGATGAGTTTCATTTTGTCTTACAGTGTATAAGATATTCTGATTTTCTTAAAAATATATAAAGAAATACTATTGCAAGCTTAAGCCTTCCACTTATAAATAAGTTAGTTCAACTGTTATCTGTAGAAAACTTAAAAGAACTCTGTTACCTTGGATAATACATAACAAAGAAATACTATTATCTGAATATATACTTAATAAATATGTACATTTGAGTCAAATATTGTTGGTATATTGTTGCTGATGATCATATATGTTTGATTGTTATCCTTTTACGCACTGGTAATTAATTATTGTAGTGTATTCTAATGAACCGTATGGTTTAAAGTTAATAAAGAATTGAACTGGATTCATAACCAGAGGAGAAAATTTCAACAGTTAATAAATGAATAAAATTTTATCTTGTACCAGTAAAATAGTGCTTAATAAATATAAAGATCCCCTACTTGTACATACGCTCTGAATTTTTAATTAAGTTGTATAAAACTAACCAGAGACATATAATACAATTGTATTATATGTCTCTGAACTAACTCAATTCTTTCATTTTTACAATACGCCCAGTATTGAGCTGAACAATTAACATAATTTAATACGACGATTTTAATTCATAAAATATGGCAGGAGTGCCAAAAAGAAAGATTAAGATTTTTCGTCTTAGTTCCAAAACTTTGTTTTAATAAATTTCTTGTATACTAGTTATTCCGGTATATGCGCTTTAGTGTTTTGATTATCTTTATGGGCGATATCATTGAGGACGAATTCGAGATTCGACATATTTTAAAGCACGCACGCGTCATCATTTTAGTACTTCCTGTTTCATTGTTGTTGCCTGTCAGAAGTCTGCAGGCGAGAGACGGTTCGAAATGAACTAAGTAACAGTACGTTTAAACATTTTGTTGGATTCCAGATAAGAAAGGCCACTAGTGTATCAGTGTAGTGTATACCCTGAAACAATTGCGCAATGTTTAGATGGTGAATATGTTCCATAATTACCAATATTGTGCGCTTACGCCAACTTGTAATACAGTCATCTCTGTCTCACGGACAATCATTCCACATCTCCATTTCTCTATATATATTCCATGTTCAACATACAAAATCATTTGATTGGCCGTTTATACATATATTAGAAATTCTATTCGCTCCCAGAGTTACTGTTGAAGTCACGAAGACACTACCAAATTTCTGAACAACAGTTTATCATGTAAATCTCTTGCCTAACAAACAAACAAATAAATGAATCAGAAATTTTTAGATAATGCCTAAGTGGTTATTATGAAAGCAAGACGTTAATTCATTTCTGTCAGCAACATCCCACTCAAGATCTTGCAAGAAGATCAAGTTTTTTCCTCAGCATCACTATGAGCATTGTACACTTCCTACTGTCGGCGCAGTTCACTTCAAAAAACGGCTTTTTCCAATTTTATCATATTTCAATCTGTTTAGGATTGACCCATGCTTAATAAAACTATCAGTCTCACTTAGTTGTTGATAAATTATCAATAGTTGTGCAAATTTTTTCCAATGGTTAATCAAATCTGGGTAAGTTGCATCGTCAATGGGATTTTGCATGGAAAGTGAGATAACTCACTTTGGCAGGGTTTCTTATATTAGCTATTAATAGGGAGGTTCTGTGTGATGTCACCACTTACCTGTGATTTTGTTTTGGTTATCAAAAAATCCATTGAGTGGTATGGGGTAGCGACTTTAAATCATCATAACTTTTTTGTTTTTTAAGATAATTGAAAAATTCTTTTGGTTCCTCAAATTGCAGATAAAACTCTTTTTATACATGAAAAATTCAAATCAATATTCAGTAATTAGACTGTATGAGCATAAAATTTTTAAGACATTTTTTAATGAAAAAAGAGGTTTACATTTAAATATTGTTTTTAATTTATTCTTCAAGTAAAACAGTCATAATTTCACATAAAAAATATGAATTATTTTATGTTCAAGAAACACTTTACAGAACCAAAATTGGATGTAAAATAAAAAAGTTATAAAGTTTTGAAAATCGGGATTTTATCATGAAATTGTTAATTGTTAATTTAGTTGCTTATTGGCCAACCAATTTGACACTTAATGATAAGCAAATTAGTGAATATGACATCACTAATGAGATTGGCAAACCTTCCTATTTGCCTCTGGTCGTTAAAAAACAATCAATCAATCTAAGATCATCTAAAACATTTCTCTGCCCAAAGATATTAATTTCATAAATGTTTACTTGTTAGATTCTGTTAAAAAAAAAGAAATAGCTAAAGAATCTAGTCGTGTACAGATAACATGGAACGGCGCTGCTAATTCAATATTGACCAGAGTAACTATTCCTTGTTTTTTGTTCCCTGACTACACACTAAATTTAACCCAACCATTCACAATATTCTAACCCTAAGGAACCGGTCCCTAAAGTAAAAGAAGGGCGAAATATTATGGACAAAGAAAGTCTTACCTCTGAAAACTCTGATTCTCTGGGAATAAACGAAATAAATTAAGTGATGTGGAAGTCTATTTTTGCCTATGACTTGGACAAGAAAGGGGAACGTAACACGGTAAATGCGTGGGCATGCCGATAGGAAAGTCATAAAACCTGGAAAATAGCTTCTACAGCTTGTAAAGCGACGTAAAAATATTCGCGGTTAGACTTGCTACAAGTCCCTCTCTAGTTTTATTTTCTTTTACTATGCATATGTTTTTAAAATGACATTTAATTAAAT
>JAULBM010021728.1:0-11338 GCA_032357055.1 Geukensia granosissima | reverse complement strand
TGTTGGCCATGGTCTTGTCTGTCCTCGACTTAACGATTTCTGTCTGCCCCTTTGGTATCTTCGAATTCCTTTTGATCAGAAAAGCGTACAAAACGTTTTTACTTCTTTGAAAAACAAATATTTCTAGCGTCATAGTAGACGAATTCTGATTATTGTAATTTCGTTTTCTTTCATTTGGGTAAACAGTTTGACTAACTCATACAATTTTCAATGAAATAAAACATTTGTTATCGTAAAAATTCCGTAGTACCTATGGATTTTTGAAATAAGGTGAGTAAAAGTTAAATCGAACGGTTTTTTACACTCACCTAACCAGAATTTACCAAGTAATCTGGTAGGTTCCGTCCCTTGTTCCGGAAGGATCCGTTCCTTCCAAAAGGTTCCGTTATGGCTATGCTTCGTGGTGTTGGGATTGTGAAATCGCCGTCAGAAACATCGAATACATTATCGAGGTCGATATACCTTGTTATCTCTTGTTTTTATTTGTTGTTTTTTTTTGTTTTTTGTTTTTTGATTTGTTATTGTCTGTGTACTATGTATCGACTTCAAAAGTTCAATCTAATGCATTTGGTGTTTGAAGCTTGGTTTTTATGTCATTGAATCACACCACTGTCAGAGGTTAGTTGGAGGTTTAATCCCGCCACCTACTTAATGTTCATGTATCCAGCCGGGATCATGTTATATCCTTTATATTATATATGTTAAAGAAATGTTTTCAAATAGAACTTTAAAAATGTTCAACTTTATTGTTTCTGAATTCGGTCAGGTCACCAACAGCACTGACACAGTAAAATTTCGAAGATTCGATTTCTTGTTTAAAACTGAAAATGATGTACGGGACAAATTAAGATCTGGAAATAATAACAGAAGTGCCTGAAACTTGAACATATTCAAGATAAGTGGTCTTTGAATACGGAAACGTCAAATTAATTTCAGTTCAAATGTGGCGGGTTTCGATATATTCTCCACCTGTATCTCAGCTTGTTATGGATCTGTTAACGGTAAAACAACAATAAGTTGACCTCTTCTCGGATTGACGTTTTCCCGGATTAAAGTTTAAGGTTTGTTGCGCGCAAGACAGGAGTTTCATGCCCTTCCAGAGCATCTGATAATTCTCCTGTTTTGTAGAGGAGTTCGGGAATTTCAAGCTTTTGTTCCTTTTGTGTTGGTCTTTAAAATTGTTTCAAATTTGTTCTTGTCTGTTTGGTCTTTGCACTTTTGATATCTCACATGGATACACTACACTGGATTAAATGAGTTATCTCAATTTTTACATCATGTTATTCCAAAGTGTATTTAATATGCAAAGATTTGATTTTTATTATTTTTATGTATCCAATGTTGTTATTATTAAAATTATAGCATTTATTTGTAAGCAATCCATCTCACTGAATATAAGTTGCGTTATTGAATTACCTGTAATCAATAAACCATGAAGTTAAATAATTATATTCAGTATACCCATAAATAAGTACAACCGAGAATGATAAAATAAAATGCAATCAATGAAATCATTAAATATATGCTTTCCTGGCCAAATAAAAATTCTTTCCTAAATTAGTTAGTTTTTTACATTTTAATTTGAAAAATTATGATTTTATAAGACTTATTATTTTCAGCCTGGTGTCAATTTAGGAGTTAGCAGTATTGTATTTGAAGATTTGCCGGCATCAATTCACGATTTGATGGTTTTAAATTGAGTTTACTGGCGACGCGTTAAAGGAACTAATTCTATATTAATGCAAATGAATAATATATGCTCAATCGGAACATTTTACAATTTGCATAATAAACTTCTGCGCTTGCGCATTTTGTCCGATTGCATCAAACGTGGAATTGATGCCATGAAAATTTCTACGTTATCCAATCAAAATAAACGTTTCAAACCTTGTTGTATTAGAATTACCTTTCACAGAATAAAATAAAGAGACAGCAGAAAGAGGCCAATTAAGAAGCACATAGAGAAATTATACAAAAATAATTTTAAATGAACATAAATGAATCAAAAATTAAATAAGATATACATTTTGAAGGTTAACAATCATGTGGTGAGAAAAATCTAAATAAAGGCAGAAACAAACAAGTTTATTCTTTTTCAAATTTAATTAAAATCGAAACATTTTCGCTACATATCAAAGTACTCAAGGAACGGAAATAACGGTTTCAATTCCCTAACGTTATAATTTTCTGTACATTAATTAATTAGTTTTATAGTTGTTCTGAGTCTCATCATATTGATGATAAAATAAATAATTGTATTTATTTACTTACAATAATGTTTTTAATTTGTAGTACCCCATCAGAAGGCCGAGGGTCGTTAAGGCAAATTTTTGGCCCAATATTTTTTTTATAATAAAATTGGCTAAAATTGTTATTTTATATTTTTGTATTGAAAAATGTCAATAAAACGAAAACCCAACGACTGACTAATTAATCACTGGATTGCCATTTTCCATGAAGCCAAAGAACAATGGAATCAGCGTTATTTTTTCCTTATCAGCGTGCATATATAATAATTCCAAAGCAGGAAGATACACAGGCGCTTTGGGGCATGCCCCTTTACATATCATTCTTTTGTTTTTGGTGAGATCAAGGAAAAAACACATAAACCAGCGATACAAATATCTCCCTCAGCCTTTCTTTTTTCAAAAGTCCCATTCACACCTAATGCAAATTGATTCGCGTTATGGAATGCGCATGAAGCGAATGTTTAAAAATCCAACGAGTTTATATTGCGAACTGAATTCGCTTCGGTGTATGTGTGAACATATTTTACGTTGTAATTCGCATTCGAATTTAATTTGCATAATATGTCCAAGTAAACGCTGCACTAATTTAATAGTTTAACCTATTTAGTCAAAAATAAAACTTGAAAAAGAATGTAAACAAAAAAAAAAAATAATAATAATAACATTTTAATCATTTATCTACATGTAAATGAAACAGTCCCCTGCTCCTCAGCTCAAATGATTGATGGACTTATGTTTAGATACTGACACAAAGGAACACACAAGAACATCTAATATTTACCGTAAAACAACAAAAAACTCAATTCTAAAAGGGACAAGGTAACAAATATTAAAATGATCTTTTTTCAAAAGAAAACTTCAAAGATGGTTTACACCAATGCCTGAATGAATTGCAACTTGTCACACGAGAAGAAAAGACAGACAAGAGTGTGAACTTTAAGCAGTGCTTGCAGGTTGGTTGTTTCATGTTTCACATAATCTATTCGTAATACAATCTATTAAAGGAACCAAGATTCACATAAAGTCTAATAATTTACTTTTATATTTTTTTAGTTGAATGTTTCAGATGAGATCAAGTGCAAGTGTTGAAAGTCAACTCTTGGGGCTGAATCAAGGTAAGTGAATGATATACATTTTTAGTTTACTGCTGAACAAAAAAAAAACAAAAAAACAAAAAAAAAACAAACAAACACAGAAAACCAAAAAAATTATTGACAACTGGTCAAACTTACCAAATTGACATCAGCATTTCTTGTAAACATGTTTTTACTGGGTTTCTGTCAAAGTGTAATTACGCGCATATATCTTGTGTATAAAGCATTTGGTGTACTGATAATATTAAGACTGTGTGTGTGGGTAAAACTTAATCATTCAAAATCATCATCGATTCATCCTTTTAAGTTGGGTTTTTTTGTGGTAAGCCAACATTTTTATAAATTTTGAAGCTCCGCCAGCCATGATAGTTGACTTACAATTTTTTTCTTCTGAGTGTTACTGTGGCTGTGTTTGGACATAAGTGAAAAAAAAAGTCTATCTGCGTCTTCCCAGTCTTTGGTTGGTATTATGAAATATTATCTGCATACCTCTAGGAAAACATAATGTTCTGACATGCAAACTGTTTCAAGTGGTTAGATACATTTTTATTTATTAGCATCAAAAATAAGATTTTACGATTATACTTATCCATGCACTTCTAGAAGTAAGTATAAAGTCGACCTTCGTTATTTATGGTGTTTTTATTACAAATTTCATAAAAATATAAATGTGAACCTCATGATAACCTTATAGATGCGACCACTTCTAACCTCTCTTAAAACGGTCGTAGAATACAAAATTACCAATGTTGAATAAATATGGAGAATTCATGTATGCTATATGTACATGTTAAGGAGTAACCTCTCATCAGTAGCATTAGAACCAAGACATGGGAAGTCCAAGATCCTAACAGTTCTGATCTCCAGCTTTTACTGACATCACGAGGATTTTGTGACGTATAGGTCGGCCTTATTGCTTGTTTATGTGTAATTACAATCCAACCAAGGAATTAAATATATTCTATTTGTTGTATTGACATCCCATTTCCGTTTATTTTACACGGTTTTTTTCTGACAAGAAATACCTTCTTCTTTGACATATTTTTCACTCAACAGTTAAAATTAAGATTTTTATCCGTCCCTGTTCAGTTAAAATGCTGTCGTTTATTTCGTACATAATCTTATCAAACTACATATAATCCGTCCCTTCTTGAATAAAAATTGTCAATTTCAACGACGCGCGCGATGGCAAAATTAAAAATAGCGAAACGCCATATTCCCAAGATACGAAATACAAAGATTAATATATGTATCCAAATGCAAAACGAATTTTCACGAAACTTTGCCCTTTCTTTATATTTCTTTAACCAATTAATGATAATGACCTGATACATGTAGTTAAAGAAAATACAATACTGTGGTTTTTCACGCTCGTTTTCAATGCGTACAAAATGAAGAACGACGATGATCGTTTGTCAACAAACCTTGTTTGATCGAGCGATCCTTTTACTAGACATAAGTATTGTTAAAATTATGTTATTTGAACTATTAACACGATAATTGAAATTAGGTTACACTTTAAAAACAATAAATTTTATTTCAATTGTTAAATACTCGTAATAATAAACATCTAGTGATCAATGTTTGTAGTTATGATGGGCAGACTCAAGCTATTGTCCTGTGTCATTAAGATATTAAAATAATGATAATATTTAATTATGATATTTTTTCTAAATGTATATTAAACCCAAGATATAATAGAAATAATGAATATTTTATTAAATATAACATATTTTATAAAAAATGAATCAATTTATACTAGGTTTCAGTTGATATCAGAAACCAGTTTACGTAGTTAATAGAAAAACAACTACACAGTTGTCTTTTTTGATTATGACTCTTATAGTTTCATAGGAATGACCACTCTAAGTTAGCGTAGAACAGTTCTTCTGACTGCTCTAGAACCATTCTAGAACAACTGTTCAGCTTAAGAATAGAATTCTGACTGCTCTAGAAAGATCCAACAGGATCACGAACGGATTCTACATAAATAAACGGTATAGCCTATGTAGTTATTGCAATATTAAATTTTGATTCTTTATGAAAATCTATTACTATAAACAACAACTAAAAAATGAAATAAAAAAATAAGAAGAAGAATAAATTACGACAGCACAACCAAGGTATGACTATTCCAACTTTTGTCATATTGGACAATAAATATAGTCCTTGTGAACCTATCAGTCTAGTTGTTTTAACGATTTTTTAAAGCTTATCTCAATTTTCATCTCATGCTGACTAATAAACATCGATACTGGGGTATAACTGTATTTCGATATGAATTTCTCTTCTCAAAGAGGGCACTGTCTTGCGGGAACTACAATATATTTTGACGAATCACATGATATATTTATGCGTCATGAATCCAACATTAGAGTAAGAGTAGATAGGAGGCATTGTTGATCTATGATAAGGACTATGTATGCATGGTTAAGGATGCAGCACCATTGGACGACAAAAAACGATAAAGAGAATGGTGTCATATTTTAGCCTATCCCGACAAGCTGTTTGAGTCTACGATGTCCTCCATACAAAGATAAACAGATGTTCACTATGTTATTTGTTCAATGTAAGAATAAACTGATGAATAAAAAATTTTACGCCTTCTTTATCTTGAAGGTGGCAATTACAGCTTAGTCCTCTCAATTGTTTACTCCTAGGAGTTAATTTTGTAGTTAGTTTTAGTTTTCGGTTACTATTTTCATGCATTGTATAAATATTAATGTGAATATATAATTAGGAGACGTGGAATGATTGTGTATAAGACATCCATTAAAAAGACCAAACTAAAAACAACTATATTTCCACAGGTTACCTTAAGTTCTTCAAAAATTGTCAAATGTCAGCACAGTAAAAAAGGGTGAAAAAATAAAATGTGATGCCATAAAGATCCATACGATTATCAATCAATTTACTTAACAATGTAAAACGAATATACACAAAAAAAACATTAAAAAACAACTTCCACTGTACTAAGACTTCTGGCTTGATACACCCATATGTTATACACAGCAGGGTAAACCATGTTTATATATAAGCGACAAAACATTGTGAACATGTGTCTCAACTGCATCGATGGTGTGATATAACGATATAATAATAATTCTTCAACACCAGAAGTATTTCAGATCGATGCACTGTACGACCTAGACAAAGAATTTACTGTTAAGTTCAAAATTTAAACACAGTTGATAAATACCCGATTGTAAAAAAAACTAGTATAGCAATCCAACTCGTCCAGTTGAATTTACTGTTCAGAAATAATTATTATTAAATAAAACTATTAAGACTTAATTTAAATGCCTACAATAAAAGGCTATCGAAAGGAGTAGGACAAAGTTTTATTAAAATTTGGTGATGATGTCAACTGTTGGCCAGATAGTTTAAAATGGGTCAAAATAATGTGACATTAAAAGTTATTATTATGTTGACCCTTACTAGTAAGTTTATACAAGTTTATATTTGTCAGATTGCGTCAACAATTAAAATTTACCGATACTGGTAGTCGTCGAGGCCTATGATCTTCACTGTTGATCGTTTTCGGATTCTACTTTAACATCACACCATGTATCTTAAAGTTTAATGTCAAGAAATATTTCTGAATTTCTCAATTCCTTTTTGGAAAATTGTGTTCAATGATTAGATACAAACAACAGCATAGTCACAATACACTACACAAAAATACAACGGATGTTAAATAAGTTCAAGTGTAAAACGAAGATACTCTAAAATTAATGCTCCACTGTTCTTATGTGTACTCGCAGTCAAGGCGGTATAGTCAGTCGCAACGAAATTCGTTAATACAGTAGGATCCTATCACGGTTGATAAGCTGTAAATGCAATAAAGCATTGGGATCTTTGTTTTTTATATGATATATGCGCACAACAAATCCATTTTACATAATTAAAAACACTAGTTAATATCCGTGTAAATAAAACATAACGAAGATAAAAAACCGAAAAGATGGTTTTATTATCACTAACATATCATAAAACTACATGCAATAAATGGAATAAAGAGGAAAAGATTTATTTATTTTATATTAAACAACGTTTTTATATGCTCCTTTTGCTATGTTTTGATCCTAAATTTCCTACGTTTTGGTTCTAATGCTACTGGTGAGAGGTAACGCCTTGAAATGTACATAAAGCATACAAAAATCTCCATATTTATTCAACATTCGTAATTTTGTATTTATATTCTATGATTCTTGGTACAAGATATAGTTCTACTATAAAATCATAATCAAGCGATTTCCGTTGATTACTTTTGAAGTTGAGATACGCGGTACATATTACCAGAACCAACCACTGCAAAAACTCAACGTATTCCTTGTTAAACTTTATTGATACCCGATTCGCATCATAAAAGAAATATTTGTGGTCCTCCTCACAAAGAAAACCAAATAAAAGATCAGATTACATCTCAAATATCTTAACAAATATTGCTCTAATTAAGGAACTGCAAACATTATCTCGTTTGCAACTTTGTAAATTTTGGCAAATATCCTGCTGTCTAACTATTATTCCCGAGGGTAATATTAGCCCAGTAACCAAAACTCATATTTTTGCATGGTTGATTAAATAAATAACAAAATGTCCAATCGAAATCTAACAAAAATTAACAGAACTTTCTACATCTCTTACTTCGTATATAGAGGTAACCCTAGACTTAATTTATACTCATGTTTATTTGTTCTATTTAATTGGTCATTGTATTTCGCCAGGATTTCCAATATTTTTATTTTTTATACCATTGTGATTTCCACGGGCTGTTCAAAATGACCTGACATTCCTTAGGCTCTAAAACCACGAAACGACAACTGAGCGCATCAATTTGTGTTGGATTATTAGTCGTTTATTAATTATTAAACTGCTGTAGTTAATAATTTCATGAATTTGTTAAAGTATTCTTGTGTCTCTGGTTTTAATTTCAAGTAATACATGTTAACTTATTTGATTGTTTTTTTTTTAATTTTCTATCAAAGAAAAACAAGTACATGCAGTGAAATGTATGCCGTAGCTTTAATCATTAGTGAAATAAATAAATGTCGTTTGATCAATAATTTGATAATTTTGACATATCAACGCATTTATATTTAGAACAACACGATTTGTCATTTAAACATATCCTTAGTAGAAATGTTCTACCGTCGAGTATTGATAAAGAAGTTGATTCCCGAAAATCAAACCAACATTTAGGTAAAGTATAAATTTGAAATAATTATGTAACATTTGATCTTCACGTACCAGTATAAAGACCTGCAGACAAATGTTCACACAGGGTTTTAAGCTTCTTACTCAACTCAAAATAATTTTAATATCTTGAAGCTAAGATTGTCATTTATAAGAAGAATTTTATCTGAAATGTAATGTTGTAAATATTTTCTTTAAAATTCAAAATTTAAAAACAAATATTATGTGTCGTAATTAATTGTTTAAAATGTAATGTCTGCCGTGATGAGGCGTTCTAGAAAGAGAAACGATTTATGTTTTTATTATGACAAAAAGATAATTTTCAAATGACTTGAACTTGTTGCGAATTTCCTTTGTTGTTTACGTTGATCTTGTTTTCAAGTTAACGTTTTGTATACCCCCAAACACATAAAGACAAATACAACACGGGTGTTAGTTCTTTTCATTAGCTTTTATCTTTTGGTTTGTTCTGAATATGCCATGTCTCTTCGGACTGTGCATATTGATATCTCATATGGGTATTTTTACACTTGATTTAAAAACATTAAGGAATGTCATCATCACTAGGATCTAGTGAATAATTTGGTGGCTGCAACACTATTTCATTGTTTGGAAGTCAGCACTTCGTTTACTTTGTTTGGATCTCGGACTTCCTATGTTTGTGATCTAATGCTACTATCGAAATGTTATTTCTTGAAATGTACATATAGCATAACATAATTCATAAGATATATGGAACTTGTACTTTTTCAATAGTTCGGATAAGGTAATATTGAATGAAAATTTAAGTTGCAAAGCATTTTCTACTTTTTGGTGTGCCGTTGTGAAACGTACATTTAACATTTAACATTGGTAATCTTGTATTATAAAAATGGTGAACTCGATTTTGCAGATATTTAAAACCACCATGCATACAATATTCAAATTTAAATTTTATACATTTTCCGTTGAATAGTAATTCGTCAAAATGTTACAAATCCAATTAGGAATAAAACCCATCAGAAATGCATCAACAAATGAATTTGTGGAAGATACATTTTTCTCAACAAAATTACATAAAAAAGTTTATGTTTTGTAAATATTGAAGTTGTGGTTCATCCATTAGTCCTTGCGACATGAAATCTTTCAGATGTGTTTTATTAGAGGGTTTTATCCTACAGTCGAACGTTTTATTATACGAATGTTGATATTTTTGCGCATTTCAAGGAATAATATCACATTTAGTAGCAATAGAACCAAACTATTGGAAACCGAGATTCAAACATTGTAAGAAAAGTACCGACATCCAAATAAACCGAAAAAGACCGCCAAATTAAGCAAGGAGGGCTACTAATATACAAGAAGTGACACACACGTCATAATTTCACGAGATTTGTATTAAAATTACTGGAACTAAGGGCCTTCAGGAAATGAAGCTTAACGTGTTTTTTTTAAGGTTTTGCTTATTCAGGAATGAATCAATGGTTCACCTGTTTATCTCATTTTGAAGTCTCAAACAATTATTTCAAATTAGTTTTATATTCATTTTTATATGAGAAGTGGAGTTGTATGCAACGAACAATAAAATCATGCTTTTTGGTACATAATAACATAAAAAACATGACCCAAGATAAAAAGGCATAATGCACTCCCCTGAGCTAACCTTAGGACATATTTTGGTATATTACAAGGATTACACATTATTATTGTTATTATCGCTCTGAATATTTAGTTTCTTGTCACTCAAAATGAAAAAGCCCAGTCCATTGATTACCCATGATTTTTCAAAGACTGCATAACAGGCATTTTGCGTTTGATATGCATTTGAACATTTTATTTACACTATTTATTCAACTAAAATAATATTAAAGAAATGTTTTCTCATGGTACAGATGCGACCATTAATGTCCAGTGTACAAAGTAGCATCGATATTGTTGACATCGCGATGTAACCGATATCGTCACGATAACGTACGACGTTGTCGACATCATAAGGACGTCTGTCTACGTTGTCGACATTGCCGATATCGCGATGTAAACAATATCGTTACGATATCGTACGACGTTGTTGACATCATTATGTACTCAGTCTACATCGTCGACAGTGTCGATATCACGATGTAAACAATATCGCCACGATATCGTGCAACGTTGTTAACATCGTTTTGTTCTCTGTCTACATCGTCGACATCGCCGATATTGCGATGTAAACAATATCGGAACAGTAGGGTACATCGTCGTCGAGATCGCTGTGTAATTTGTCTACGTTTTCGACATCGCCGTTATCGTGATGTAGGCATTATAGTCCCGCTATCACATTACGTTGATGATCTCGTTATGTTCTGCATTTGATTCTAAATCGTCGGATTTGTATTTAAAGGTGGTGAAAAAATGTTTTTATCTTCTATGTATACATTGTCAATATCGCGATATGAGTAATATTACAGAATATCGTTAAGCGATGCAGACACATTTACATTTTAATTGTTAATTACATGACAACGCTAGACCATTTATGAATGAGACACAACCCAAGTACATTTTGGTTAAAACCAGAGTAGTGTCCTACATTAAATTCCACAAGAGTGGCTTACACACAAAACATACAGCGCCAAAATTTAATTATTTTCAAATTTGACATTGAGCCACGGAAGCAGCTAACGACAGTCAGAAAATCATATGTATAATAATTAAGAAAACTAAACACATAGAATTTGTCGGTTTATCCATTTATTAATTAGTTTTCATTGTAAAAGAGACAACACGAAAACCTTTAACCGAATACTTTGTATATTATGTCATATAATATACATATAAAAC
>JAULBM010021717.1:0-11338 GCA_032357055.1 Geukensia granosissima | reverse complement strand
AAAAAATGTTTAGCTTCTCAGGCCAATTTTGAAACTTTTGAATGAGGCAGGGAGGCATCTTTTTTTTTTTTTTACTTGGCAAGAAACTAACGAAGACATCGTTGCACATTTTCTCAACCGGAAATGTAATTACATATGTTAAACGGAAACCGATACCCGACTCGGAAAGACAAAAATTCCGGATTTCGCTATTACCGATTTTTTTTCCTTATAAAAATGGCCGATGCGGCAGGTTTTCAACTGACGCGGCGATGCCTGAGAAGCTAAAATTTATTTTTTCATGGCCTAAGTTGCATTTGCATATTGAATGCACCTTAACATGAATTATGACATTGAAGAATGTGCAAGAATTAGATAGGTAGTAAAATTCTGAACAACACTCAAATTTCAAGTATTATTGTTCATAGGTAAATAAGATTTTTCTGTTTTCTAATTAAAATGTTTTTACTTTTATGACAAAGGAATATATTTGCATATATCACCACACAAACTTATATTAAGTATACATTATTTGTAATTAACAGGGTATGATTGCTTTGAGAAGAGGAGCCACAGAATTACAACATGAGGACTATATGGATGCCATTATTGAGGTCCAAGCAAAGAAAAAAGCAAACTTACAATATTATGCTTAGTGCTTTGGGACAGAACCGACTGTTGTAATCTCATTTAAACATTTTTTGTTGGAATATTCATTGTTTAAAAAAGTAAAAAATCACAAAATTTTGTATTTTATCCTTGTCTTGATGTTGAGTTAGAGTGTGATGGATTTGGGTCAGAATATAAGTCAGGTCAAACTGTATATTCTGACGCATTTACTGTAGGTGTAGCAGTCTTTTTATGTAAATTCTCTAAGAAATCAACTAAATCAAGAAAGACAACTCTCACATATGGTCATTTTCATGTACAGTCTTTAATTTTTATCTCATAAGTAAATGGCTAAAATAACAAACAAAAAGCTGGTTATGTATACAGGAACAGTCCCTGGCTTTAAATCAAGTTAAAATTTGGTGGGTTTGATATTGATGAATCACCTCCTGCATGATTTTTATATGATCTGAATTTACAGTTACCATCAAGGTCTGGGTGGCCAAGTGATTTAGGTAGTTGACTTAAACTTACCTCTGCATCTCTTGCCCAAAGGACGAGGGTCGTTCAGGCCCATTTTTGGCCCAAGAATTTGGCTAAAAAAATGAAATTTGGGTTATATCTATTATTTTATATTTTTTGTATTAAATAATGTCTATAAAAAGAAAATCCAACAGAATTTTCAGTTTCATTAGTTCTACAATGGTCACATGACACATAGAAAATGCTTTAAATGTGAAAATACTTAAAAATTGATTAATTTGATGCTATATTTGATACTATTCTCTCGATTTTAATATAGATCACACAAAAACATCACAACTAAACTTTGCACAATTAAAGATCTATCAAGTACAAATGTTTGGTTAAAATATATTTGTGACGTTTTTGTGCGATCATATCTATTTTGAACAAAACACTTCCAAAAATTGAGTATTTTTACCGAAAATGTTAAAATCTTGTCAAAAAAGTCAAATATATCCTTTCTGTTGCCGAAATAACGAAAAGTATACAAGAAAAGGAGGAATAATTAAGACGATTACTAAACATCATTTTTACAACAACTTGTTATCGTATGACACCAGCAGAAGCATTAAAGGAGATTGAAATATAATTACCGCAATATTCGCGAATAAATTTTAAATTGATGTTTATGCTCATATTTAATTGTAAGTAAACTTGAATGTATGTTGGAAAAATACGGTTTACATCTTTCCAGCATATATTTTTGAAAAAAGGTTTTGATTTTTATATTTAGCTGATTGGCGTTCATTACGCCATCAACTGTGTTTTGTCATTTGGTCCATGAACGTAACTTGAGCTTCATAAAGATACTTTTTTAAAAATTTGGTCCATGAATGTAAGTAGAACTTCGTTAATATTAACCTATCCTGAAATTTTCTCCTGTATCTTTTTGGGTGAATATAAATCCATAAAAACGCTCATCACGTAATTAAATTTGGCTTCTGATCATCTTCATAAGATATTTAACTGCGGATAGTGTCTTTCTGGTATATATCCCTATTCTTTCTTTGTAATTTTACTCCAGCCGGTATCATCATTTGTGTAAGCTTTGCTTCAGAGCACATTTTCAACTTTTCTAAATTAATACTGATTTAGTCACTAAAACAAAGTGAAAGTAAAGTGACTGAAATTAAGAATACTTCATAGTGTTAACCCAAATTGTTTATGTTTGTATGGTATATCCCAGTGAATCTACATTGAGTAAACGTACTTTTATTCTGTATCTTGTCTTCACAGTAGTCATCATTAAGACACAGCGCGGTGTTTTTTTTTCCTGGTAGTGCCAAGTCCTTTATCTAAACCCACAATAACTTTTAAGAGATTCAGTTGAACAGAAAAGGTAAAGAAAGAACCAGCACAAATTTAATTGTCATTTTTGAGTACTTATGGAAAACACAAAATTATTTACTATTATGATGTAAGGATTAGAATAGCGATAACTGTCATATTTCATACTGGTAACACGACGGGTTTTCAATAATAAAAGATATTTATAACACTTTCAGAGCACCTGATCTCGTCTAATAAGGTTTTGGATCCGTGTTGCGTGGAAGTTGTATGTTGTGAATTATTTCTTGTAATCTGTTTACTCAGTTGTGTCGGGGCATCTAGAACTCATTGCAAAGAGTAGAATTCTACGCTGGTTAAAGACTTGGAGAGCCTCTAGATTCAGCAATATCTCCGTTTTTATTTAGAGTGATTAAAAATTCCTTAATATTTACCCTTCTCTTGTCTACACATATCTACAAGATATGAATGTTCATCGAAATTATGTATTGGTCAACCATATCAGAGTTAATAAAACATCATATCTGTTGATGTTCCCAGAACAATGTAAAAGACAGGAGTCGTTAAGCCGAGTTTCTGGCCAAAAAAATGAAAAGTGCATAATATTTATAATTGTATATTGTATTTTTAAATGAAAACTTCTATAAAAAGAAAATCAAACTGTTGTTTTAGTTAAATAGGTTGTACAACAGTCACATGGCACAAAGATATTTCTTTAATTGTGAAAATGCTCCGAAATTGCTTGATAGATTTGACACGAATTTAAAATAATTTTGTCGATTTAGTAATAGATCGCACAAAAACTTTACGGCCAAACTTTGCACAATTAAAGGTTTGACAACTACTAATGTTTAGAAAAAATATCTTTGAGATGTTTTGTGCGGACATATCTACTTTGAACAAAACACTTCCAAAAAGTTGGTTTTTTAACAGATAATGTTACATTGTTTGGAATAGTGATATATGCTCTGTCGTTTTGTCAAAACCATGACAAAATATGAGATTAAGTTGAAACACGGTTATAAAACAGCATTTTCATATAAACTTATTTGTTTATCATAAAATCCAAAATTTGAGCCAAATATTGGCCTTAACGTACCTACTCCCTTGTAATGATGTTGTCGTCGTTCAGCCAGAGACGAAATGTACACGATTGTATCCGCTGTAAACCGTAATTGCGCAATTGTCATGTCTTTTGAATAAATGAAAGGTTAATATTTTCTTTAGTGTGGAGTTAATTTCCAAGATAGTAATTATTTAAGCCATTTCTACAATTTTGCGTCGCCGGTTTCAGTTTGTTATATTTATGTCGTTAGAGAACATAATGAACTGGATAAGATTGACACGTTTCCTTTGGCCGATGGAATGATGGAATCAGAAAGGTCGTTGATTTCTTATCTCTAAGATCACGATAGTTTCTACGGTTATCATAACCCTATGTCGTTTGAGAGAGTAAATCTAATTTAGTCTTCTGAAGAAAAAAATTTCATGTTGTCAGAGAATGACAGTCTTTTGTTATGTTATTTTAAAGATCCAAAGACAATTGGAATTATATTCATGTTACAGACAGGAAATGTTTACCTTTAAATAATTATTATCAAAAATGAAATTGAAATATAATTAACAACAAGACCATATTAACTGATAACCAATTTATAGTATGATTATAATAAATTTTTGTTAAAGAGCAATTCAGATTTATATCATTTATTTCAATACTTGGTGTTAAGCTACATCTTATGACAAGTTAATCTTAGTATACAGAGTCCGGAGATACCAGAAGTCGTATATATGTATGTTCAAGAAAATAAAACGATAGACAAAACACCACACTGGAAGCTTAACCTGGAATAACTAGAATCCTTCAAACACCAGGATGTATCCAGCTTCCTTTTGTATATACATAAAGGTAGTATAAACACTATATTATGTATTAATCCAGCTTTAGGTTTCAGTTTTGTGTTTTTTCAGTGAAGTGTTGTGTGTTCTATGTTTGTCTTATGTTTCTTTTTGTTGGCCATGGTCTTGTCTGTTTTGCGACTTACGGTTAATATATGTACTTTTGGTATCTTTGAATTCCTTTTACAATAATGACACTACAATACACTGATGACCAGAAACACGGAGTTGACCTTTAGTTCAATATTATACTGGTCCGACAAATAACAAATTTTCACAAACCTTTTCAGTTTTTCCTTCAAACCGTTAAACATTTTCGACGATGAAAACAAATACAGGAATCATTTAATGACTTTCGAGAAGGGTAATTTATAAAATTGCTCAGGTTCACCAAGTCGTTTGAAAAATGAGGGTGAAAAAGCCATTATTTTTTCACGCTGTTGTCGAACGAGACCCTAGAAGGGAGACAGGACATCCACATTTTATCAGCGAAGGATAAATGTCACAAGCCTACCATCGACTGATTAAAATTGATGAATTATTTCGCCACTGAACCATTTTATAATGGCTAAGATAGCACCATCTGCGTTCCTGCGAAGAAAAAATAAAGCCCGGTTTTGGAACTTAAGAACGGTTTCCTACCAAATCCGTTTTCGAATGACATGACGTTTGTAAACAGCTTTGTTAACTGTTGCAAAATGAAGGCAACATGTTAAACTGCATATGGATACAACATTAAACAATTATCTCACGCCATTTTCTTTCTTAAAGCTTTGGTGCTTTTGCACACATGTGACAAAATCAGAAAATTGGACGTTGACGTTACGTTAAATGACATCATCAAAAATCGATGATGAACAAGTATTGAAAGATTTAAATCAATAATATAGGTGTTTTAAAAGTTATTTTAAGGGTTAAAGAAACATACGATAATTTCATATATTGTCACACTTTTTTGAGCATTATATTAACTTAAACTCTAAATGAACATGCTGCACAGTCATAAAAGGAATTCAAAGATACCAATGTGACAGACAGATATCGTTAAGTCGGAATACAGACGAGACCATGATCAACACAATGAATGAAAGACAAACATAGACCAAATAACACTACACTGAAAACTAAAGGTGGAGTAACACGAACTTTACACAAATCAGGTTGAGTTCAGGTTCTGCGGATGGGTAAGCAACTCCTGCTCCACCGGTGCCACTCGTCGTGTTACTCAGTAGTCAAACCCGGTGTTTAGTCCTGAAGTAGCGTATCAACTGAGAAATATACACAAAGATATAATGGACAGTCAATATAGCTTTTATTTCTTTCCTCAATTGTAAATCATGCAAAGTTGGTGTCAGATAAAGACTCAAGCGCTAACTGAACGTGGTCATACATCTTTTTTTCTATAGACAACTAATAGACATTGTGCTGTAGAGCACCTAAATAATGTAATTACCTGTTCCTTACAATACAGTTTTGTACAGGAAACCTAAGTTGTTGAATGGTGTATGAATATAATTTAAATCACATGACCTAAAATAGTTTGACTAATTTCTCTAGAGGGTATTCATTGCATTTCAAAATATTAGTTTTTCTATTCAAAACATATTTGCATATTGGTCGAAATAAAAAAAAAATTATTGTAGGAACTTTCCAAAAAGATATGTATGTCCTTTTCAAAGAGATATATATGTCCTATCAATAAATAAGCAACTCCAGGGCTTGAACTTCCTATTAGGATTTTATTGATAGAGGATTGCAGTTGACAAGAAAACTACTGAGCTAGCGGTTTCTCAGAGAAAGATAAGGGTCATCATTTTTCGGTCGCCAGCATGATTTTGTTGACCGGTACGAACTAACCAATTCACAAATGACAATGGATATCTTCCCACTGTCTTGATTACAAATCCGTTCCTCAACAGGTTGTGAGTAACATCAATTTTGACTATACATCGACATTGTCTACTGAGTAACACGACGGGTGCGAATAATTGAAGAATTACCCTTCCGGAGCAACTGAACTCATCCATGTTTTTGTAGGACTCGTGTTACTCCAGCTTTCTAGTGTAGTGTTGTGTGTTTTATGATTGTATTCCGTTTTATTTTGTTGGTCATGATGTTGTCTGTCTCCTGACTTAACTATTTCTGTCTGCTTCTTTGGTATCTTCGAACTCTTTATACTTGAAATTTTGCAGAAAAATCTTGAAATTACGAATTTCATTTTTGTTAAGTACAATTAACTCTCGTTATCTCGAGCTGGAATGAGTCGAAACCTCGGTGTACTCGAAATTTTTGCCTGCTCCCGATTTTTCCCTATATATATCTATGTAGTTTTACTCCTTATTTGTCGAAATTGGATGAGTCGAAATTTCGGTTATTTCGAAGCTTTTTCACTGTCACGAAGACGTGAAAATCATGTTAATTTATTCTGTTATCTCGAACTGATACACACATGTCAAAACACAACCTCGGGTATTCGGTTATTCTTGGTGAAATGATAGAGTGACTACTCCACAAATCATTCCTAATCCTCAATGCACATCAATCATTAACAGATGTGTTAAATGAACGTAAGTTTAACATTGATTGGTGGATGTTTTTAAACGGTCGGTTAATTTTCTTGTCAAAACCATTAGTTACGCTTCAAAAGACACAAAATCTAGAAATTATTTAATCTATCGCTTTTTAAAGAGGGTTGTAACGCTACTTCTCCTTAAGCTAGCTTTTGTGTTCAAGATACCCGTTATATTTCTACTGGAAATAGATTTAAATGTTAAGACACCAGTTATTGACTGTTAACCTTCCCCGTGTTGGAACTAGTTTTATCTTATTCATCTAGGGGGATGAATATGGAGATTGTATTTCACCTTTGGACAACAAACGAAACACCAACTGCTAGATCCCAATAATAGACTAACACATGAAACAAGCAAACGATGCTATTTACGTCGGTAAAGAAATCATCCTCGAATCATACAATAACACAGTATGCAGAGGTCATTGACTTTTGAATCTGATAAACTGCACCCTGCTTTATATTTGGCTAAAAATAAAACAAAACAATAGTGGAATGGAATCAGACGTCATATCATATATCATTTAACTAAACACCCAGTACTGATATATCCATTTCAGGAACATTTGATTCAATTGATTTCGCTTACAAAATATGACAAGCGGAAAGATAAATAAACAAGCTTACAAATACCAAGAGAAATATTTGTTTTTTATAATACGTATATCAGGCTATCGTGACAAACCTAATTGTGCTAATTCCCGACAGGATTTTATATGCGAAACTGAAAAGTGTAAACAAATTGTATAATTATAACGTCTCAAATAATTATTTCATGTCAATTAAACTGTCATGTCAACAAATATGTCAAAGGGTTTTGAAATAAGCTATCATTAGAAAGAAAACCTTCAAGGGAAAATGTTTTTTTTATTTGAAAAAATTAGATGCACACATACCCGTAGCCAGTGGGGTCGGAAGAACCCCCCCCCTGAAAACTATTAAGCACTATTAAACTCGCAATTCAGATTGTAGTCCGACTATTTAAGTCTACAAAACAGGACAAAAGATGGTAAGATTGCAGGATTGTGCACCAAATACCCGAGAACCCTAGCCGTGAAGGTTGCCCGCGAGTAGATGTAACCCCCTCTTTAAAATTTCTGGCTACAGGCATGTGCACAGGAGCAAAGGAAAACAATAGTTATTAAAATTATTCTGATGAGATACTAACGTTTTAACTAATTTAATGAACATTTTGATAACCCGGCTTTCTTTTGTATTTACAATTATAGTCATTATTAATTAATAAATATTGTCAGGATAGAACATTTTAGAAAATGTTGAATTGCGGAGAACTCTAGATTTGTACATCCCTCTGCATTTCTCATGGTTGAACGCACTCCCTCTGACAAACACCTTATATTCTCGTGTTTATAAATAATAACAAATATCTGTAGTATCAAATGATAATTGTCTTGTCATTTTAGTCATGGAGTTGGCTGCTGACTTTTTGGATCATTAACTTTTAACAGTCATGATTGCCTTGGGTCAAACTGCACGACGATTTCGCTTTGCTTAAAAAGACGCCAACTGTCGACTTCGATCGATCCTGAATTTTATTTTTGTTGATTTAAGTACACGTCCATAATTGATAAATTGATTGATTGATTGATTGATTGTCGATTAATGTCCAACGGCAAATATTTCATGCATGCTCAGGACGGAAACAAGTAATCAAACGATGAATCAAGATGTAGACCGAGTAATGGACTGGTAGGGAGGGACTCTTAGACTGCCACTGGAAAAAATGTGGGTGAGATTGGGACGGATAATTTAGCCTTGCACCTTGCCGCCTACTTCCCACTCAAAATGAGCTTAAACAAGAAGTCTTAAGCGTGACTTACGACATGGCATTTCCTAAACAGGGGGCGTCTTCAACGCCTCCTTCTTGGCGGATAATGAATTTATACATCCTCCACAACCAGGGATGTTCCTTTATGAAGACTAGTGTCTCTAGGATGGA
The DNA here is from genome assembly GCA_032357055.1 of Geukensia granosissima. Lineage (NCBI taxonomy): Eukaryota > Metazoa > Mollusca > Bivalvia > Mytilida > Mytilidae > Geukensia > Geukensia granosissima. Next base: position 2,507 of record JAULBM010021717.1, on the reverse strand, counting down.
GACATCTAGTAACTATTTTTCCCCGGCACAACCATTGCAAAGTGTTGTTCGAGTATTTATACATCCCGCTCGAACTGACGCACGCAGCTTTAGCAGGGGTTATACCTGTAGGCGGAGAAATCGAACGACCTGTTTCCATACCCCAGCCGCCCTCGGAGGGGGCACGCCAGTCTAAAGATCATGCAGGAGGTGATTCATCAAAAACAAAAACCACCAAACTTAAACTTGTCAGGGATTTTTTCCGTTATACATAACCAGGCTCTGTTTGCTTTGTTTTGCATTTGAGTCGTGAACTTTTAAGATAAAAATTACATATAATGTACATGAAAACGATCATGTGCAAGCGTTATCGTTCTTGATTTGTTGATTTTGTATAGATTTAAATATATGGATTTGTCCAAAGTACAAGTTTTGGCTGAGAAACGACTGAAATCGTTTTATTATATGAGGTTTGCAGTCTGATAAATCATCTAGAGGTGGTTAGTCTTCCCACACCATGGATCAGTTAACCATTGATAGTGCATGTATTTTTTAAAAGCTGTTACTTGAAACTCCATTTCGCCGTTTAGATTTTATCCTGGCTTTTAAAGATAAATTTGCATACAGCAAAAAAAAACCGAAAGAATATTATATGAATGATTTCTACTCTTTTTTGGTTTTAATTATAATTCGATTATCAAAATCTACTTTCTAGTGAAAGGCGGCTTTTTTTAAATTCAAAAAGAATGTGAAGTGTATGTTTCATTTAGTAATTTCAGATAAGATTGGTTTTCGCTTATACATATGTGTAAATTTGTTTTTGACAAGCGATGACGCGCTTATTCGTGCTCTATCTCTTTTGTTTTGTTCTTAACTGTTTGTTTTTAGTTTTTTTTTCTGACGGTTTCAATTATATTGCAAACCACTCAATGAATACAAAATAAAGTTATTTACAAATGTCTTAGTCAAGTAAACAGGAAAGATATTATCACAAATTGATTCCAGTTAGATTTTACAGAAGAACTTTATAACTAATGATATTGTTGTCCAATTATAGGCACTTACATTTGCTGAAATTACCAAGATGTCAGTGACCTGGTGTCTACTATAAATGTAGAAAAAGGTAGCCTAAACGATATTTCTGCTAAAATGTAAAATAAACGATAGAACTTTTCATTTTAAACCTGCTTATCTTATATCTTAAAGTACAATGCTGTCTTTGTATGAACGTCTACTTTTACCAACACTAATTTTCCACAACTGTCAACCTAGAACTAGAATTCGTTAATGGATAAATAATTAATTTGACTTATCTTTTAAGCCAAACCCTTAAATGTTGCATTAACTGTCATGATGTCAGGGAAATTGTAAACTACTGGGTTTAAGAGTAAAATCACTAAAGAGTAAAAAACAAACTATAGAGAATGTATTGTATAACCTTTCGACTTTCGACGAGGACATGAGCACGATTCAACAAGCCATCATGTTCGACAAGAAAAATGTAACAGTTTTTTAAGGTTTACTCTTATTCTTCATTATTTCAGCTGATTTGAACATGTATCATGTTAACTGTGTTGTTGCGACAACGGACAAATGGATTTTATTTTTAGGGTGACAAGTATAATTATTCCACTGAATTAATATTGGAGTAATCTGATTGGTCTAAAGTGTACATCTCGACATTTAACAAAACTCTTTACATCATGTCCATTTTACCCTCATATTAAACGTTGCGCAATAGGTAGAAAAGGTTCATAAATCAGTGAGGGTATAAACTTTATTAAGAAAAATATGACAAAATCTATTTTCTTTCATTAGAAATTAGGCATAGTGTAATAAATCATTAATTTCGTTGCATCAGGGATATATGAAAATTATTTCACGTTCAAAAAGTAATGTTGACTCTGGCAAACCCTCTGGAAACGTGACCTTTTTCGGGTTAACACATTTTCATGTTTAACCTCTGCAAGGTAAATAAATGTATATTACTCTTCTTTTTCTTCATGATGTACACTATAAATATTATCGAATTAGGAGTTTTTCTGTGGATGTTTTCATTTCCGTCGCTTAGTCCTTCGTTGCAACCATCTATAATTACATTTTTGCTTAAAACAATCGTAAATAAATAAACGATTTGTAGATATTTTAGTGAAAACAAACAAATACACCGCTAAACATTATATGTTTTGATATTTGATGACAATGTACATGTGCCGATGATATAATAAAAACGATGTTGGTATATTATTTCCATTATTTTGCTTAAATCATCTGGGACATTATTATCCTTCAAGACAATGACAATATCTCAAGGCAGTAGTACACACAATGCTGATGATATATGTATATATTTTTCAATTTTCTGTTGACTAGTCCTTTACGCCTATTATAACGAAAATTGACATTATGTTGTACAGGTACGTGGAACGACAAAAATATTTTACCTGTCGGAAAAAAACATACCAATCGCCATTTTAAATCAGGCAGTTACTACCGAAGAAGAGAATCTGTTTCTCGAAATATTTAGT
>JAULBM010021706.1:0-11338 GCA_032357055.1 Geukensia granosissima | reverse complement strand
CTACAACATTTAATCCATATTCCTTACAACATTGTCGAACCTCTTTCAATATGTCACTTGTCCGTTGTGTTGTAAAGCTGTATCTAAACCCTTAAGCCACGGGGCATGCGTCTGGAAGGTCTGGCTTATAGCTTCTGTCTAAGTCGGACAACATTACTACAAAAACTTGCTTTCCAATATCTCCATCGCCAAATATTTCACAAAATCTGTTGATTATTTCTGTTTTTTTTTCATACTCGCAACGTTCTTGATTCCATAGAGCTTAAGTTTATCTTTAATTGGTCTGCACATACCAACAATTTCATTCTTTGTCAACTTGAAAAGTGATTCTGCGGTGGCAATGATTTTCAAAAAATCGTCTTTTGTGCAATATTTATATCTTTCTATTTCACATAGACTACTCCACATAGTTTGCAATTCATATTTGTCTGGATTTGTAAACCAAGTTTCAGTTTCGCCTTCTGCTTCTTTATTTCCGTCAATGACGTCATTACTTACTTCTTCAAGGTCGACATTCTGCTTTTCATCCTCGCTTTCTATGATACATTTACTAAGTTCCTCCGATAAGAAATCAGCTTCTTTATCCTGTGGATTCTGAAGTACTGCTGATGTGACCTCTTCTGTAATATCCAAATCCTTAGTTGCCAGGTTTGATCGTGCACGCTTTCTGTCCGTCAAGAGTTCTCTCCAATTCGGGGGTGTACTATATCTGTTCATGTTGTGAGAATAACCTATATATATTGGCCCGATAAAAAATACCCCTTTAGATGTTTCAACCAATCTGTAGGCCACGTCAACAGCTTCTGTCAGTTGCTTAAAAGTCATTACATCACACACCCTACACGCCAATGATATTTTCTTTACTATTTCCTGCTTAGCCATACTACAAACCTCCATCCAAATATCCTTTGACAGCTGAAGTAAGGTAAGTGGTTCATTATCATTGCCCCTTACAGCTAACTTCGCAAAAGCTCCATCAAAACACTGTACTACAACATTTAATCCATATTCCTTACAACATTGTCGAACCTCTTTTAATATGTCACTTGTCTGTTGTGTTGTGAAGCTGTATCCTGTAAACCCATAAGCCACGGGGCATGCGTGTGGAAGGTCTGGCTTATAGCTTCTGTCTAAGTCGGACAACATTACTACAAAAACTTGCTTTCCAATATCTCTTGACAGTGAATACGACGATGAAATGCATTTCTTTGACTGATATAATGCCGTCTCGATTTCCTGTAAAGAGACTTGGTTTACTTCTTCGCAGTCGTGATTCAAATACAAATTGTCAACAGCATTTACATCCAAAGTGCCATGTAAACATGGAATACCAGTCACAGATTCTACTTGGCAAACAAATTTGCTGTTAGTTTCAATAAACGATTCAATGTCTGCTTTAAGCTCTTTAAGTCTTGGATGCAACTTCGTAGGACGCTTTGGGGATTCATTGCCATATATATCGAATAGAATATCCCACATCTTCGTCCAAAGAGATTTCGAAAAATTCACCTCCAGAACAGTAGTAGTTTTCGGTAACCAACATACCAACAAAGCTGTCTCCACTTTCATAACGTACATTTCCATCAATAGTTGCAAGACATATCGGGTTGGTGGTTTATAATATGGCTCTATAGGAAACTGCCTATTTGGATAAGGACATTTGATTTCCACTACTTTTTCTACTGTCGATTTCTGTCGCAGACTTCCGTCAGGGCTAACAACACAAAAGAGGCTACTGTCGCGCTCTATGACATAGCAGCCTTCCTCATGAAAAACCAAATCTGGATAAAATGTTGGCATAATGACAGATACTTACGTTGCTATTCTCATTTTCCACTCCATGATTCATTCTTTTTTTTTCTTCCTCTGATGGCGAAGGTTTCGCTTTACCTCGAAAAACCTGATCGAAATGTTCTTGTTTTGATCTCAATGTATCGAGTCGAATAGCTTTGAACACTGTACTACCAGTAATACGGGCTTTAGCTCTTATACCATGCCATCGTTTGGAGCGCTGTTTAACATATTTAGAATAAACATATAAAAGAATTTTTGAATTTTGAATCATATCATCACTCATACTGATCAAACACGCAAAATTTTGTTGCTCCGAAAGGTGTACATTACCCGAAAGTGGATAGTTCACATTACTCAAAAATGCTCCAATGCGTAAAATTTCTCTCGTAGTATTCTGTAGCAATAATAATGTACCATTAATTTCGTGAAGTGATGTCTGAACACTACATATCACAAAAGCCAGCCTCGATTCTTTCCAATTAAACCCCGCATCGACTTTCAGCTTTGAAAATGCGTATTCTCTTTTCTTCTTTAAATCCAATAAATCTATCTGTCTTCCACTCAGGATGCAAACTATTTCTTCCAAGTATCTAATATATTTATGTGTCGCACTAAAGGCGATTGTTTCATTTTCTTGTTGTTCGTAAGCCTTTGTCGCTAGCTTTATCTTCTCTAATTCTGTTGATAATCTGTTTTGTTTTTTCAAAAATTTCGGCCTTTTTTCAAATCCCATACAGTTAACATCTCCAAATTGACCACCAGGATTCAGCTTCTTTAAGTCAATGCTAAGTTTGTATGGCGACTTATTCGAATTGGGCCTAGATGCAAACTGCTCAATCAACGGACGAATGATACCGGGACACTGAGAGTATTCTTTCAAATCTGAGTTTCCTTCATCAAGAATATCTCTGCTAGGTACAATAAAATTGACCTCAGATGTAGAAGTGTTATAGCTACCTCTTTCACATGTTTGATTAGCAATTTGTCCTCTATTTTTCAAACCGGACATAAATCGTAAGAATTTACCTTTAAAAAGTTGCTTTCCAGTTCTCCAGAATCTTTTAACGGTTTCGTCATACCGCATTGCACATGAATTATTTGCGTTGAACCATGTAACAACATTCTGAAAAAGTTTATAGGCGATATTGTCTAAAGGAAGATTCCGTTTAGCCAGACATTTAATTATAGAAATACAAGTGCTCTGTTGGTTTTTCTCGCAGACATATACTGCAGTATCAGGCAAATATTCTGCAATTTTGTCTATGAACTGTCTCTGATTGTTATCTAAGTCTTCAAAATTTATCACGCATACGTCCTCTGTTTGTGTAATGCTGTCTACTTTTACAATGACCCCTGGCTCGTTTCTGTCTTTTGGAATGTTATCTGTTTTTACTTGTTTACATGGTGGAAGTTCCAAAGCTTCATCAAGGTTTAGAATGGATACAGTCAAACTAGAAGAGTTTGGAAAAATGTTTTTACCAGCTATTATCTCATCTTCTGGAATGACGGGAAACCTCAGATATCGATATTTTCGTTTATATCCTGCTACTTTGACTTTGATTTCTAATTGTTTCTTGGGATGGTGATGGACATTATGATGAATTGATTCGTCAAATACTGGTGTATAAAATTCACAATGACTGCATTTGAAGTCTGTCATTTTAGAACATCAGATCTGTAAATAAAATAGAACCAGCTTTAAAAAAACACTTACTGTATGCAAAATTGGACATATTGAAATGAAACAAAGGATCGAACTATAATCGTAGAATATGTTTTTTACTGATAACTCGATCAATTGATTTGGTATTTTCATATGGGTTACATCAATAACATATCGCACTTGTAAAAAAGAAACAAAAATCAGGTAGTGCAGTATCAACAATCACGTATCGCGTGATCAGCAATCACATGTCGCATAACAATGGCATTTTGGCTGATATAACATTAGAAGGCGCATTTATGCACAAATAATGCGTGATATTCATATCAAGTTAAAACCCCTAAACCAAAATTAATGTAACAATGTTCAAGCTGAGATTGCACAAAATACCTACTATCGACTATAATGGGTTTTAAGTAAGTTTGTTGGACACATTTGATAACGTGCAAGATGCTTAATGATACCACTACTTGTTTTAGCTACATTTGAATAAATGATGTTGTTTAAAAATTAATATTCTAACCTGTTGTTCAAATCTGTCGTCATGCCGGAAGTTTTCTTTGTCTGATTTTTCCCATAATACCTCTAGTTACAAAAATCACATTCGCGTGTTACAAAAATCAACCGTTTTTACGATTCGCACTTTGGATATAGAGACTTCTACTCTTAGATATACTGTACGGTACATGTAAATACATTAAAAACCAATATAACAGATCGACATACAAAAAATGTACCAAGACCGGAAATATCCTGACTTGAAACAGATACATCAGATATGCGCAGGGTTAATCATGCATTTTAAAATACACAGTGAACTATCTTTGTATGATTAAAACTGTCACTGTAACATTTTGATTGTGTCTTTGTGAATAATTGGACAATAATGTATTAAAATTTGTATATAATATCAGCAAAGATTTTGTATTTATGTGATAAATTTACCTGAACTTTCATTCTGCCCTTTTTCTTATCAACATCAGTGACATCATCCCCTCTGTGATTTTTGTCTGTTTTTTTGGTTACAAGTTCCACATACTTTTTTCCCTTACTGTCCACACGTACTGAAAATCGTCCTTTTTTACTTCTCTTATATTATCACGTCCTCTGTTACAAACGAAGAAGAGGTATTCAAATATTACTTTATTCTGTAATTCAAAGGGAGTGTCAATAGTAAATAAATCAGAATTATACAACAATTCAATGTCCTCGGGTTCGACGGGCTCTTTTTGTTTGGGCTCACCAATGCCTTCCTTTTTCATGTTGACGAGTACATCCTTAAACACATCGTTAGCCTCTTTATAAAGACAATTATTTATAACGTCCTCCTTCCTTGATTCATATCGATTGCAATGAGAGACTTCTTGGCGTAAGAAGAACTGTCAACTTTCTTCAGTTCAGCATAAAATTTTCAGAGAGTCTTTACCACTGTTTGAACTGACGACGAGTCCAATTCTTCACAGTCGCTACCGGATCCTTTTTATCAATTGTCTGCATAAACAAAACCAATGAATCAAATGTGGACAATAAAATATAAAAAATACAGAAAAAATAAGAAAAAATAATAATTATCCTGTCATATTATCTCTGACCTTGTCGCGATTCGTAGACTTCCGCCGACTGCAGTTATTTCGTCTAACCAACAACCGCGTAATTTTATGTCTTTGGTGAATATCGTGTTTTTCGTCAGTCTGAAGTGTTTTGTGTGTGATTTTTAATTTTGAATATGTGTATGATATGGCTACATAACTGTGTACTGCTGATATTAAAAACATCAGTAACATTTAAATTTTTAAATAAGACGACATATGAAGGTCATGTCAAGGTCATTTGAGATTTCACAGTTTATCTGTTTAGGTCATGTTTTCTTACAATCGAACGAATTTCATTACCTGTGTGAAATAAGGCCGATCTAAATGCCCAAAAATAGAACCATTTTATCTTTGGTTTACTGTGTGGAACTTTACTTTATGCTGTTATGTGTTTAATTAAAGTATTATACCAGTCTTTCAACAAAATCTTTTAAAAAATTCGAAAACGATGATTTTTGCAATAGTACATACTCCTGCAAGCTCTCATTGACAAATCAAATGAACCTGTTAGGTCATTAGTGACACAACTGCTTCCCCATTTAAGTAAAATGGTTAAGTCCATGTCTTCCTATGACGTTCAATTATTTATCAAATCTGGAAAAAATTATAAAATGCAACCAAAAGAAAAGGTGCACATCAACTATGTATAGAGAAACAATATTTGTGAAGAGATACATTATAATAACCCCTGTTTGATTGAAACTAATGATTGATGGAAATATTCGGATGTACAATGTAAGGTGATCCACTATCCATGTCTATCTAGTTTTACTTTGTTGTCTCATAAAAAAAATAATTTTATCTTAACAATATGCCTGTATTATTCGCACTGTATATAAGGTTCGACTTAATTAAAGTAATTTCAATGTGCTTTCTATTGACATCTATTTGTGAAATAAATCTAACTTTATCAAGAGTTTATTCATTTTCTTTTCTTTTTTCATTTTACCGTTAGCATGACCTAATTTCGCATTATAAGCCTTTTTTGAAAAATCTAGTCTTGAACATAACTGAATCATATGTTTTATCTAAGCAAAGTGGTCACCGTTTTCAAGTAAATGTAAATATTTGCCACAAAATAAGATGTATATGACAAGGGTAATGTCATCTGACTATGCAAGTGATTATTGTGATTCACTATCCCAATATCATGACCAGTTATCCATTCACCCCGATAACTAACTAAGCTCTGATATGAAAAACAAATATAATGATATTGTAAAAATATTACTCTAAGCCCATCTTTGTCTGTTATTAAAGATCCGTAAGTCCATTTTAGGCAAGCGATAATATTGGTCCTGTGCAAACACGTCAAAGTTATGGTTAAGGACAACAGTATTCATTACACAAATTAGTTGAGCTTCAGGATGATTTGGACGAGCTTGGAAGGGAGTCATTTGTTTTCCGGAAAATTTTAATGTGTGTCTATCAAATACATGTATCCGCCATATCTTGTCGATAAATCATATAGTGGTGAAAGATATGTTACGGCTTTTTCCGATGTAAGTCACTATAGCAAGCCCCAGTCCACCCTTATTCCCGAATTAGATTTAATTCTAATAACAATAAGCAAGTGAAACTACATTCTTAAGACCGAAGCAAGAAGCATCATGTTTTATATGATACAAGAGGCCTTCATGGGGTGTTGCATGCAACGTTTATTATTCAAACCAGAGGCCTACGTGTCAAAATATTGGGGTTCAAAAGGGGTAACGTTTTGTCACTTTTTTGCCTTGTTTATTAAAACTTAATAGTAAATACATGTAGTACAATAGAATTATATCAGGTATTGAACAAGAGGCCTACTTGGTACTATTTAAGGGGCCAAAGTGGGGATTTTACCTATTTTAATGAATAGAAAATTGATGTTTGGTATACTATATGTGTAGATATAGGAGATGCAAAGACAATTGTTCAGTCTTCCAACAGGAGGCCCATATGAAATATTAGGACCCAAAAGAGGCTTAACATTTTTGGGAAGAAATATGATATCGGTATATAGTCATGCTGGGGTTTGTGCGACTTTTGTGTTAGCATCCTCACACAGTATTTCTAAGTATTTTTAAACAGTATGGTGGGTCTGTATCCGTAGATGTGCAATTTAGCTTTTACGTGCAAACAAAGGGTTAGCTTAGTACTTTTTAAGGAGCCAAAACGAGGTACCACTCAAAACTTTTTCCATAAGGGATTTCTGGAAAGCACTGAGGGTTGTCGTTTTGTATGGTACAAGAGTACAAGAGGTCCATGATACAGCTTACCAAAATGTGTTCATTTCAATAAATGACTGGTTGCTTAGGACTTTCATATGGTTTACAAGAAACATAACGTACTTCTTTTTCTGAAAACAGAGTGTATAAACATTTTAGAGTCCTATCGGAATTTCAATATAAAAAATACCCTGATTTAAACAAGTCTAAAAAATGCATGTGAAAAATTTATATATAATGTTGTGGCTTACCATTTCGATTTGTTTGGATTTGAGTGCTTCTTTTCTATATTTGAATCTTTGACTTCTTATGTTTCGGTTCTTATGCTACTGATGAGAGGTTACTCCTTGAAATGCACATATAGCATATCTAAATTTTCCATATTTATTTAACATTGGTAATTTTGTATTTTGATTTAAATGTGTTTGATTGTCTTGTAAACATATAATTCGGCCGCCAGGACAAAACTTTGTTTGACCTATGAACTAAGTCAAAAGAAAATGATTTCAAATATCTTATAGTATGTATGTACTTGCCCAAATAGAATCAAACTCAAGTGAAATTGTCACTAGTCAGATATAATTCATAATTGTATCAGATGACTCTGCATTCCAAAAAAAAAGGCAACTACCATCAACTGAACTTTACAGTGTAACATAAGAGACTGACTTTTTTTCTTTTTCTAACTACTTCAGTAATTTTTTTCGCTTTTAAGGAGTTAGCAAAAGATGGCCCCCAGAGTGTAACTTGTTTAGCAAATGACGCTACTTTATGGACTTTTATTTAAAAATCTGTATGTCTGGAACTTCTTGTGGAATTCATATAATCAAAATGTATTGAATAGTTGTGATTTTATCTCTGTCTTGGTAACTGTTACATGTGTTATCCAGATGATTTTCTGTCTCCTTCCAGAAATTTATCAAAACTATAGGTCTGGAACTTCTGGCAAAATCTCTCGAATATAATTTTTATTGAACAGTCCTTAAATTATCTCTGCCTTGATAGTGGCAGAAGTGGTTTAAACCAAACTATAAAAACACCCATAAATCTTGAATCTTGCATCGTTAAACTGTTTTACAAAGGATCACTTAGTTCAGTAAATTGTTTGTCGATTTGCACAGAATAAAGTATTGCTGCATTTTAGAGAATGGAAAAAGTACTAATATAGTAATGTACGCAGCATATTATTGTTTCACTAACACAAGGGAGACAAGAATAAGGGTTTAATATGGTCACAACAATGCCACCTGTTGTCTCAATACAGCATTTGTTCAATTTATAGCTAAAACTATAAAAAATGGTCGCTCGCTTGATGAAGTCTGCTAGAGTTTTAAAGTTTAAAATATAGAAAAAAATACTTGTTGCTTGTATATTCAAAATCCTTTCGCTTCACAAATACATATTTTTAGAAAAATAAAATATTTTTCTCTCGCACCTCTTTTTTCCACAAAAAGTCGAAAAACAAGTAATTAATTTGGCTTGACCCTAGTCATGTTAGTGTTGTGCATAAGAAAAGAACATTTTGCAGTTAACAAGAAATAATATTGTCAAATTTGCATATTTATCTTATTACACATTTAATTTGTTAATCTAAAGTCGATTCAACTTTAGCTTTCATTGAAGTATTACCAGTAAAATAACCTTACCCACAGTGACTGCACTTGTATTTGTACCTTTTCTGCAATACCTCCCTAAGAAAAAAAGTACTAAAATTTTACTACAAAAAGTGTCACACTGGATTATATTGGAAAAAAAACAGAGTATGGGTACATTTTAGAAAGGTTTATTTGAACGAAATGCAGTTAAGTTTTTTGCAATCTTTTATTTGGCTGATCATAAAATAACAAATGTTCTTAAAAAGTAACTGTAAGATAGAGTGTTTCTATAATTCTAAAGTGTCTGTCCATGGAATACCCAGGTAGTTGATGCAACGTGCAAAATTTTGTTTTGAAGACAAATAGCTCCATTCGATTTCAAAAACCTGTGCTTGCTAAGAAATGGGTGTTAATAAATGGATTACTGCAACAGTTTGAGTGACATAAATTACATAGAAAGCACTGAAATATGTATAATAATGGGACATAACTCTGCTTCATACATAAATCAAGTTGCTTTGTTAAGGATAAAAAATTGCAAGCCAATTTGAGTTATCCCTCCTTCAAACAGAAATAACCCTTATACATGAGGTCAACATTACACTGGAACAAAAACCAGGTGGTATTAGTTTTACGATGTGCCATGCATATGACACGATTTACCTGCTTTGTAAAGGAATAACCTCTAAAATGTCAATGCCAAAAATGGTAAAAAAAACATCCAGCATTTCATAGTAACGTTGTTTATGTTAAAGAGGGGTTACTCCTTGACATTTACATATAGAATACCTAAATTTTCCATATTAATTAAACAATGGTATTTTTTAATTTCTGTCAGTACTGATCGGTTGCTTTAATAAACTAACTTATTTGTAAGGGCTATTTCAATTATACTATTTGGATATACTGCTTTGACACCCAAATAACCTTTCTTGTAAATATTTTTCTCGGATTTTTGAATTATTGATGTATATTAGGTTACATTGTTTTAATACATTTTAACATGTCATTTGCACAGTTCAATTTTCTCTTGGGCGAATGATAATTTTACAGGTTCACCAGATGTACAGTTTGTATTGATGTCATACTTAAAACATCTTTTATTTTTTTTTATATATTTTTACAAGCTAACAGAAACAAAGAGTACCTTTTCAAATCTGCTACAAACTGTTATCCATTGTATGTGTTTATTTTTGGTTGGGGAAAAGATGGAATGCTTCCAAATAATTTCGTTGTGCTTTCCAAAATTCGAAATCTCTTGTCAATGTTATTTGGCTGCCTACTGTTCAACCGTTTTTCTTTTTATATTGTTGGCTTATTTTAGCGATGTTTGTTGCGCTTGATTTGTTAAACAAATAATAAACTTTGATGCTTTTAAAGCTATCATCCTGGTGTGAGCATTTTTATGTTTGCATTTTTGTGGACCTGATGGTATGTGCCAAAATCTGTCATTTTTCTGTCTCTCTAGATTATAACATATGAGACCTATATATATATATTCAATTAATAAATCAAAGGTGGAGGTTTTGTTTAAAATTTATTGACCCTGAATTCGTATTCTTCCCGTTATGACTTCGACAACAATAAAACCGAAGTACATTTTTGTTAAAACTTGGATGATTTCAAAGCTAAGATTTTGTCGAAATTAGTGTTATCTTCCGTTTCTACTGTTGAAAGTTCAGTGTAGTGTGCGAGAGATAAAAGTAGAAAGCTCAAAGCGACATGGCAAAATTGAAACAAACTAAAAAAAAAGGAAAACAAAAAGAACAAATGCCAGGCATCCGTAAAAACAGGAGTGGCATCAAGTGGTCATGAAGGGTTAGCAACCCCTGTCTTGCGCAAATACCCGTCGTGGAATCTCTAATCCGGGTTCACGTCAACGCTAACCTTGACGCCATCAAAGCGGTATAGCTTAACATAAAAATTTATCCCCGAAGAACTGCTATTTTTATGATTTTAAAGTATTTTCACGTTTTGAATGTATAGTCACTTGCACTGATTCCTAAGAGAAAGAAAAAAATAAAAAGATACTGATAGCGCATTGTTTTAATAATTTCAATAGGTTGAAGTCGATATTAACGATTACTAACTTAGTAATGTCATGTTCCTCCATAAACGATTTTCGCTATTTGAACATGTTCCCTTTTCTCCAAAACAGGTAAAATGAATAGAAACACGGTTTTCTCATGTTTGTGTCTAAGTCTCAAAAATAAGATTCCCGTAATTAGAATTAATTTAACATAACGACGAATTTGTAGAAACCAAAGAGGCAGAGAAAAATCTTTAAAATGTGTCAAGAAATACCAGGGGGATATTCGAGGAAAAGGGAAAATTTAAAAGTAATGACAAACTCCGGAGAACAACTAGGACAAGACCAAAACGACAAAAACACAACACTAAAAACTAAAACATAAATGAACAACATGGACCCCACCAAAAAACTGGGGGTAGACTCAGGTGCTCCGGAAGAGTAAGCAGTCTCTGCTT
>JAULBM010021695.1:0-11338 GCA_032357055.1 Geukensia granosissima | reverse complement strand
GATCTGGAAAAATATTGCGGTACCCAGGGGTAGACATCGGATCGCAGACTTTCCCGTGTTGGCTGATGGACTAATACGAAAAATTGTGGCAAAAGCTCACATAACATTTTAGGTCAAGTGAGCCAAACAATGCCTACATTTTAGTCAGGCATTAGCGAAATTGTTTCTTTATTCCATACGGGAATCACAGTATAACCTTAAACGATTATTTTTGCATTTTGGCTATTTTTAATATTATAGTTGATATTAAAATATATACTCTATACAACAGAAATTATCTGCAAGATAAATCTCCAAATCAGTCACCATGACAAGCAACTGTCAGTACTGTGCTTCGTTTGTTTATCTTAGGATAAAAATATAGACACCATGATACAGCAACAGGAAGTGTCTTCTTTCCAGACTTGGCACTGTGACGAGGAATAAAAGCTCTTTAGAGCCTCTGGTTTTCCCTTGATAGCCCGCATTTTTAGCTCACCTGCTCAAGGTTAAAATCAATTCCAGTTAACTGACATCCCAAATCAACCATATTGGTATATACATGGAGCATAAAGGGATGACAACTACAATGCATGCTTCTAGCATACTGACATGTCCCATATCAACTTGTACACAGCTGAGTACCCAAGTGTACAAATCGATGACAATAAGGATGTCGATGTAACCAGTTGATTGACAACGTTCATGATTAAGATGAGGAAGAATTTATCTATATACACCTATACCTCCTCACATTGGATGATTTGTCTATTGGTATGAAAAACTACGGATGCTATAATTCTATTTCGATTTCATAGACTTATTTGTTGACCGACGTGCTTTCCAGTACTGTGTGAAGGATACCGACTGTATTATATGGCCCTCTCTCACAGAGTTTAGAAGAAGTCATCAAGCTCCATCTGCGACAACGTTTAAAGTCGAGAAAAAGACTGGTTTCATAGAGAGGGTCAAAAAGCGAACAGACCGAATTCAGAGAGAACCAACCTGAACGACATCACCAAAGACACTTACATGGACGAATTGCTTTCCAAAAAAATTCGGTACAGGTACCAATAAAGGTTCTGTTCCGTTAATAACCAAGTGTATGTCAATTGAAGATATGAAGGTGTAGAAAATGTATATAGACTTGTGAATAGAATGATGACATTGTAGGTTAACTTGTTAATAGTACTTAAATACTTAGTATAAATTAAGATGGTAATAGAAACATGATTATTGATAAAATTGTAAAAAGCATTGTAAATACTTGTAATATGTGTCAAAATCGCAATAAGAATTTACAGCATTGAATGCCTGGGAAAGTGAAATAGGAACTATTGATAATGAATATATGAAAGTTTTTTGTCTATTATAGTAGTCAAGGAGGAACTAGCAGAGTAGAATTGGTAACCACTGTTTTCACTACATTTAATAGGTCAAATTTGTTAAATTAAAAATATAGATTTTTAAGGAAAAAAATAGAATACGATGTGCACCTCAAATAAAAAATCTGTAAAAATTTGGTTTAATTCTATTCGGTGATTTAGAGTATAGTACTTAGTGATTATCAAAATGTGACCGCGAAGACGACGCGGACACAAGCATTCGACACAAAATGGTCTGATTATCTTAGAACATGCATTTCGATTTTTTTTTTAATTATTTCTCATCCGACTTCAAAGTTGTTATTTAAGAATTTGTCTCAGTGAGAGATTTCAGTCACGTGCATCACTGCTTTTTCTTTTATCGTTTTTGAGATAAAGGGGTGAAAGAGGCGGCGAGAGATTAGTGAATATTGTCGTATTGGATATTGGATAATATTCTATCCACACATAATGTATCTGATCAAAAATTGATATATACAAGAATGACACATTGTTTGAAACTGTTCCGGGAAGAGACCTCCATTCCTCCCAAGTGATATTAAATTATATTTTAATGTTTTTCCTATAAATGGTAGAAATATGATATTATACTTGTTTTCAGTTTGAAGCCGACAGCTGTGAAAATTACACTGACTGTATTGAACAAAGAGTAAAGCCATTTTAGAATATTTACAACAGTAAGTTTTTGAAATCTCATAAATCAAAGTCTATTTAATTTTACAATCACAAAGAATTTAAACGCAGACAGCGTTTTTACGACATATCAGTTGTATTTTTGGAGTAAGAATAACACCAAAAATACAGTTTGATTTTCATGTTAAATCACCTGAACGTGCCCTTGTCGGCGATTGCGGCATCGCCGTTTTTCGTTGGATTGTGTTACAACCTTTCACCATAGAACTTGGCTTTCTTATAGTTGCTAACTTGAGCATTTTGTCATATTGTATTAAACACATATTTGAAAATCCCGTGAGACTACGGAGCTAATTTAAGAAACTTTGGTTAAAATAGGCCCTTTTGTTGTTAACATTTTAATTTATGATTTGCTTCCTATAATTTGCAATCCACAATAACTACCAAAAACAGGACCATTTGTGGAATACTTTTAAAACTCTATAGAAATGTTTTCAATATTTTCATCTTCAACTCTTTCAAACGATTTGTAAGCTATTGGGGTGACGAAATATTTTTTTTATCTTTTTGTCACCGATCGACATATACATAGGTGTGATTTAAAGGAGGCAATATATGTAGAGGAGATGTGTGTTTTTCTGAAAAGGTTAAATTATAATCGTTTATGGTTTTTTGACAGAAATATGGTTAAAAATATGTCTGGAGTTGTGGTAGTACTGGTCTTGTTTTCGCTTTTTCTCGAATCTACAACTGGGCGATCACTAGACAGTAACGATTCTGCGGCAAGTCCTATGAAGTTGGAAGACTGTAAAAATGAGTGTCGAGACGTCTGTCATAAAGTGTGCCCGGGAGGGATACGAGAAAACTGCAGAGATGAGTGTAAGGAGGAGTGCGGAAAAGTTTGTCGAGTACCAATCAAAATTGTTGATCCTCTTATAAAATATGGGTTGACTACAAGAAGGTTGACAGGCTGTCATATAGAGTGTCGTAACGAATGCCACAAGGTTTGCCCTGGAGGAATTCGGGAGAATTGCACAGATATATGTAAGCCGAGGTGTGGAAAAGTGTGTAATCCAACCGGAGAAGCATTTTAACTGATCAAGGTAAATACACTTTTAAAAGACAAGCATATACTATAAAGAGTCATATTTGAGAAGAAAATATTTTCCAAAGCTGGTCTACACGCATTGTGCCGGAATTTCAATAGCTTTAATTTAGTTCTGCTCAATGAGCTTTTTTTTTTGTTAAGATTGCGTGCAATTTCTCTCGATGCCAAATTTATACCGGAATGATATAAATTTGTACAATTCCTCTTAAGTCATCCCTCTGACCTTCACTTTTGTGTGGTGTTTAACGTCATTGTTTTACAATTCCAAGTATTCATCAAAAGTTAGCATTTTTAAACTTGACAATTTTGCATTAAATTTGAACATTTTACAATTATCGTAAATTAAAAAAATCCAGCTAAAGGTTTAATATTTGTTGATTTTAATTCAAAATATAAATTTGTGACAATTTTAAGACGATAGTTTTTCAGTTTAGTTTTAATTCAGTTACAGTTCAGTCAATAAGCGTTTTTTTTTAAACAAGAAACAAAAATGAAGTGTTAAAAAGTTTGTTGCCGTCGAGAATCAGTCGACAACTTAAAGACAGACAATAAACGTCAGATTTTTTTTTATTTGCGATCAGTTTATAATGCATTTTGATATATATATGACACTTTTTCCTTTTGTAGACCAGATGGATCGAAACTAAGGACAGAACAGACAAAAGCATTGAAATTAAAATAATTTACCACATTTTGATTTGCGAACATGAGCCCATGCACCCAAAAGGAGTCAAAGATTTAATTGACACACGAATACGGGGACTACTTCCCCACACGTTCCTGTGAACACTATTATCACGTGTCGAGGTGAAATAGATAAATCTCATTGGTCAACCGACTGCATATAATACTCAGAAACAGTGCTCTAGAGTCCCGCCGTCCGACTGAGAGCATTAATCTGCTGTGTAGGACGTTAAAAACCATCAACCACCACTAGAGAGTCCCTTCAATATACAGTGTCCTAGAGTTCCCCGCCACTACAGTATAAATAGGCATCTAGCAGCGCAGTGTTTGTTGTCCTATAATCAAATGGGTCAGTGGTCAAATTTGTGTATCTTAACGTTTATCTCATCATCAATCGCCATAATCGGTTGATTGATTGGTTGCTGCTTAACATCTAGCGGGCAGTATTTCATCCATATTCAGGACGGGAACAAGTTAATAAACAATAGACTGTGAGCAGGGGGCCGGTAAGGGAGATTGCCACTTGAAAAATCACGGATTTGATCGACCGTAAAAACCATTACACCTGATGATATCGTTATACGCAAAGCAAGTCCTTAAGGATGATTTATTTTGTCTCCTCGATTGTTTTAAGGTTCGGCGTTTTGTGAATAACTGATATAATAAACTGAAGTTGCTTATTTTACATCAGTGTAACTTCAACTTTTATTTGAAACACTCAGACACATTTAAATGTGTAACAATGTGTGACAAACTATTTTAGAACTTTTTTCATCACTTAAATGTGCGTACATATTGCGTTAAATATCCTAAATATTTGCTACACAAGTTGATGCTAGTAGAAATCTCCTTATATTATAGCTTATATGTTCAAACATCAAATTTGTCCCCCCCCCCCAATGTGTTTTTTGTAGTTAACAAGGTTTACATTTCATCCTTTTTGTTAGAACCATGCACTACATATTTGCATTAAAACCCCGTTAAACCACAGCTCTGCACCAAAGGGGACGTTCATTTCACTTTTTTTGTCGGACTAGGGTTGGGGAGGAGTCTCAACGGAAAAAATTTGAAATGTTCAATGAAAATATATATAGTGGACATCGATGCCACACAAGTTGATGCAAATTGATTCAAAGATGCCAAATGGACAAAAGAAAGTCTGATAGAAGGCAGAAAAAAGGAAACAAAACTACACAGAAAATCACAGCAACACTTACTATATTAAAACGAGGGGCGAGCCCAGGTGCTCCGGAAGAGTTAGCAATTCTTGCTCCACTATTATCACCCACCTTGTTATCTAAGTCACAACCGTTGCTTATTCACAAACAGTGGTCGTCGCAAACGGTAAGAACGGGATTTTAACTCAAGTTTTATGAAATGTGGGGCATGGCCACTAGAACAGTTTAAAACACGGATCCAGCGACAAAACTTTTAATTACTACTAAATATGACTGTACATAAGTAAAGGCTTTCCTTTTCAAAGAAGAGCCCTTTATATATTATAATTCTGATTACTATTCTTCCGTCCTCCTAAACTTTTTCAAAATGAATCGCCGGTCAATGGACACGGGTTGTCGTGATCTTTAAGGTCAAGTATCTTACAGACATAAACCTGTTCCAAATCCAAAATTCCTTTCTATAATGACGTCCCCCCAATCATTTCATTAAAAACTTTATCACTTAAACTTAGAACTTATAAAATGTAATTAGGAAGAGGTTTAGTATTGCAAAATACAACTTTTCTCTTAAACCTGAAATTTCTAAGACTTATCTGCCATTAAAATTTTTTTTGTGATATTTTTCTTAAAAGCCATAAGTCGTAGAGACATGAAACTTTCGCCATCGATTATTGGTAAATTTGACGTACAAAAATATCAAGG
The DNA here is from genome assembly GCA_032357055.1 of Geukensia granosissima. Lineage (NCBI taxonomy): Eukaryota > Metazoa > Mollusca > Bivalvia > Mytilida > Mytilidae > Geukensia > Geukensia granosissima. The sequence continues at coordinate 5,669 of JAULBM010021695.1, read as the reverse complement.
TCAAATTAAGGTCAGAGTCATTTTTAGAGAAAACCTTCTTAAGAAAACTCAGTAACCGCAAGAGATTGTTGACTAAAACTAAAGGAGAAAATGTGTTTCTGATAAAGATCTTTATTTGTTAAATTTAACTCAAATTATTGGCCCAACCGTTACAGTCTTATCCCCACAAAAACATTTTTCTGTTTATATCTTAAAAATCGTAATAGATAGCTAATGCCATGAAAGGTTGAAAATATGTGTCCGACAGAGATCTACATTTTTGATATTTTTCCAAAAAGAATTGGACCAGCCAAATGGATGTGGGGCCCAAAACAAGTTTTTCAGTGTTTATTTCAAAAATCATGCTAGATAGCTAACGTAATGTAATGGAGAAAATGTGTTTCGTAAATATAGCTACATTTTTATTGAGGCCCAAAATTATTTATCATTTTTTATTGGGGCCCAAAATTATTTAACAAAACCATTTTGGATCTACGGCCTAAATACTCTTTTTTACTCGAAATTGTTTTAACTCGTAACGCTATATAAGATGGATGACAACATATTATGGAGAAAAAGTGTATCTAATAGAGATCTACATTTGTTACATTGGGTCCAAAATTATTGGACCAACCTGGTAAACCCTATTGTTAAGTTTTCTTCAAAGTTCAATAATTTTGCCAGATCTTTAAAGATAATGATGAAACTTGCTAAAGATGTGCTTTATGCTTAATTTATATCACCCAGATTGAAAATTATTTATTTTTCCAAATTTTGGAGGATAATTGGACTTTTTATTGATTCAGGTTAAAGTTTTTTCAAATTGACAAAGCTTTGTTTAATCCCATTAGACAGGGTGGAAAGCGGCTCAAGTGCTTCTCTACAGTGAAAAATATATCCGTCAATATAAAATTTATATCCCCCCGCAAGTTTTACATATTATGACCGATAACTGGACATCAGTTTTTTTTCAAAATTTTGGTTAACCCTTGGGTTAAAAAATTTTTCAATTTCAATTGCTTTGTCAAATCTTTCTGGATATTTACTTTTTTTAAATAAACCCCTTAATATAGAATACTTCATATACTGGCAATACTAAGAGCAGGCGAGACACCAGGTTTCGAGGAACCATACGAATTTTTATTGCTGTTTTGTCACACTACTGTCCCAGGTTAAGGGCGGTTTGAGCGCTCACAAACTGGTTTTACTCCACCAAATACGTAATTTGCCTGTCCCAAGCCAGTGGTTGTCGTCGTTTAAATAGTCATTTATTGTTAATCGTTTACCATTTTTTCAATAGATTATGTCGATTTTTTTTTTTTTTATGTATAGTTTCATACTTTGTATTAAAGGGCCTTTTACCGCTTCCAGGAACCTGGAACAGTGGTTTGACATAACAATAAAAACACACAATAAATATTAACACTTGAGATCGATACTGAAAACCAACAACAAATATTGCAGATATACATAGTGTGTTCCTCTTTAGTTTGCCTTCATATTCCAACTGGATCTCCTTGGTTGTTTTTTCGTTAAATACTTTCGTGCCCATTCACAGAGTTTGGTTCATCCACACACTTTTTCTAATTTTTATTGCCTACCCAAACACTTGACGAGGTGTCTTCCATCGATGGTGTTTTTTCATTGATTTTTTAAAAGTCTTATGCAGGTGTTTTAAATCTAATGGTATCCTTTACAGAAGGAATGTCTTTTGTGATGTAGTGTTGTGTTTTCTATGTTTGTCTTTCGTTTCATTTTGTTGGCCATGGTCTTGTCTGTCTTCCGACTTAACGATTTCTGTCTGCCCCTTTGGTATCTTCGAATTCCTTTTATTATTGAAAACTTAATGGTCTTAGGTACCTGGAGATCTCCTATTTGTTCGGGATTATTTTGAAGTCTGGCCGTTTGTCAGTACCATTTTTTTCGATTCGCACCACATCTTCATTCAAACAATATTATGTAGTTTATAAAGAACACCATTGTTATTTGAATTCTAACAATTTACTGCCCATTTGTCTGTTCACAATATTTAATTTTCCAATGGTCAACTGGAATGCGACAGCATATAAGGACAACCAATCTTTTCACATCCACGTTTCTCTACACCTGAATGCTGATATTAGTTTTTAAGCTTTGCATGGATATGTGTTGCTGATAAATGCTTAGGGCATTGGGGCTAAAATACGGATGGAATTTTTTTTATTTTATCTTACGATTTAATGACAGCGTAGTCCTCTTTCAAATAATTGTTGTTCTTTGTTATGTTTTGATCCAGCACAGCAGTTTCAAGTTTCAGGAGGACGACTATGTCAAGAACGAATTGTAAAAGGATGAAGTTCTTGCTCGCTGTGGTACAATTTGAGAGCCCTTCTCAGGTTGTAGATATGTGTATTATTTTTGGCAAATTGGGGATGAATAGACATGTAGCTAGACCACAAGACGTTTTAATCGTACATAAGCAAGCCAATCTGTGAAGCTTCTTTCGTAATTTAAGAAGATTGACGCCTACCTCTTCCTGTAAAATTTGATGTTAGGTAAACGATTTTTCCCCGTAATGATCAAACATGAATTCTATGTTGTCAGAATCAAGTTAAGAGCAATTGTCATAAATAACACCATGATAATCTAAAAGAGACCGTACGCGTGATTTATACAGGTACGAGCTGCTGGATCATTAATTTCTTTTATAAGCGAGGTGTCATCAGAAAACAAATTTATATTGCTCATGATACCATGCTAAATGTAGTTTACATACCAAAAAAAGAGTAGAAAACGTAAAATAGAACCTTGAGTGAATCCAGTAGAAATTGATTGACAAGATGAAATTTTGCCATTCAGACTAACTCTCTGATATCTATTATTCGAGAAAATTTTTAACAGACCCAGAAATGTCTAAATTTGTAGAAAAGTCAGGCATGCCAAACTTTTTCTAAAGATTTAGAGCAATCAAGAAAGATAGTATAAACATGAAAACCTATATCCAAGGATTTGTAAATTTAATGAATAGAAGCAATAAGCTGATTCACTGTGGAATCCTTTCTCTTGAGTCCATAATTTTCATATATAAGAAGATCATGAAACATCAGAAGATCACAAGGGATTTATAGATAATTTTTAAGATTCTTGGACACCTGCATAGTGAGGAAACATTTAGTTAACTTATTAAGCGGGTTATGCAGATAATCGGCACCATTCTATCATATATGATTTGAAATCCTACCAGGATCCCTTATCTTTTGGGATTTAAAAAGCCTAAATTTTTCAGTACGTCAGCTTCAACCGCTCTCACACTTTGTATAAGTTTTGGGTTGAGAACCTAAAATGATGGTGGTTTGGGTATGTCATTAATTTTATTACTGACTGACATATGTGCAGCGAAAATGCATTTGAAGTTTTCAGCTTTTCTAAATGGTCGGAAATAAGTATATTGTTTGATTTCAATGGCGAAATCTTTTCCGAATTAAAACTTAAAATCGATATGCTAAGAGAACTAAATTTTCGGGTGTCTATGTTTCAACTAGAAAGAGAGTGTATCGTTTTAATTTTTTTATATATGATCTTGGCTTCCCTCTTTAATCGGTTAACCTCACGACAAGCAACTATGGGTAATATCTTATCTTCATCTTTATTCGTTCTCTGATATTATTCAAAACACCTATACCGATGTCGAGTCTTTCGTCTTAACTCGTTACTCATCATGGGTTATTTCTTTTGTCTATTTGTTACGAGTTTATTTTGAAAAGACATAATTTAGTCGTTTGTGTAAGACCCTATATCGTCAATAATCAAACATATAATTCCCTGAATCTAACTGTGCGTCATTCAGAGCAATATTGCGACTGAAATACCGCCGCTTTTTTATTTAACACTCGTAGCATGAAGATAAGAGGTTTACTCGCCCTTCGTTAAAGGTTGCCAAATGTACTACAGCGGGCACGATTACATGACGCTGGTCTCACGTCGTTATTCTTTACAAACGATTCGTGATGAACAAAAATCAGATCTTAAATATTCGCAAAATCATTCGCTACAGCCATGGCTATCAAACCATGATGTACATCCATCGTTGAAATCACCGGTTAACATGATAAAATTGGATCTTTTTAATAACAGTTCTAAGAATTCCTGACACTAGATAAATTTACATGGGTTCAGTAACAGACAAAAAAGTTCTATTAAAGTATTTCAACTGGACACAAAAATATGCCAAACCCTGCACCTTAAATGCCGTGCAGCGACGGACCAATATGCGATCGGCTACATTAATCACAACATCTTCATAGCCGGAATCATTTGTTCTGTCCTTGCGTTAGACAGTATAATTATTAATATGGATATCATTATTTGAAATATTCGGCAGTGCGACGGGTGTCGTTAAAGAGACAAGAACTGCGTACTCTTTTGGACCACCTGAGTTCAACCCCGGTTTTTGGTGGGGTTCGTTTTGTTCATAGTTTGGTGTTATTAGTTAAATATCTGTCTTTTTTCCCTTGTCTGTCGACTTCCCCATTTTTGTGGCCCTTCGCTTTTCTTTCGCTATCCCACTCGACTTCAGCCATGTCTCTCTTATACAAATCATGTCATACAGATACTGCAAACACAGCATCGTTTCGATCTCTTCTAGTTTATTGCGAGACGACTTAAGATTATGAAGTATATAGACTTCTCGCATTTTTTTCAAAACTTCATTCTTTGTATAAATCATGTTTGGATTCACCTGTTACAGCTCTTCATGGATATTGCCAATCATAGGCTTTTCAAACCAGTTACTTTTAAGAAATAAGAACAAAAAACGGTCGTTTCTTAAACTTTTGTTTGCTGACAAAGGTCTTGACGCAATCAATTTAAGCAATATCCTCCATCAAAAATCCGTCAAATCTAAAATTCAACATTATTTTAAAGATAAGTCTGTACCAATCATTTCATATACCTATACCACACCTATTGAAAAACCAAGATTTTCAACTACAAACACGTGGTGAAGAATCTCAGCATTAACGACTACAAGTCTAAGTCAAAACTAAGTCAAATATAATCCTGCCGGCAACGGGGTTACTGGTGACCTGAACATTGTCGAATCATTTCTTTACGAAATTTGTTTGTCAAAGGGCCAAAGTTCGATGAGCCTCAATCCATGAACTAGAATTTCAATTTCAAGATCTTTATGGATTCGGCCGAGGATTATGCTATACAGTGGGCGAAGCGCGAAGAAGAGGAGCTAGATACAATTTCCGAATGGGTGAAGGCTGTGTGGTCGTTGATAAAAGGACGTATTCACAAGTTAAAAAGATCAATGAATACACACGCGAAAAAGGTTTTCAAAGATCCGAGTGTCGATAGACATCTCTCGGAGCTATATGACAAATATGTTGTCGTCCCCGCCGATAAAGCCCCTAACATTACTGGTTTTGTTTGTAAATCACACTACATATGCTGTTTGATAAAGGAATTAGGTATCGACAGATCACTTGGCAACCCAACATATACCCCACTTACCAAACTTACCCACTTATACTTACCAAAGAAGAAATCCTTAACAATCATTGGTCAGTTTTGTCTTCTTTTGAAATTTCAACAAAAAAGAAGGAATTCGATATTCCTTTACTTTACTGCATTCCAAAGCTTCACAAGTGTCCTTACAAGCAACGTTACATTGCAGGGTCTGCCAATTGCTCCACAAAACCTCTTTC
>JAULBM010021684.1:0-11339 GCA_032357055.1 Geukensia granosissima | reverse complement strand
CGTAGTAATAATTTTACGAACACGTGGATGCCACGTGCGTGAAAATAGTCACTGTGTTTCATGCGATATGAAAACAGTTAACACAATCAAGTTTTATATGTCTCGACCAATAATAAAACAGTATTTAAATGAAATACTAACATACTTTAATTATTTGTATTTAAAATAAAGGAGTATACACAACGTTTTGGAACAGTTTGTGTCGGACACCATGACACACGATGCAAATTGCTGAAAACACACCTTCACTATTGATTGGCGCTATAAATCGTCAAATACGCACATTTGGTAAAAGTAGGTGATTGTTTGTGTAACACTTCTACGGTGCAATATAGCATTTTCAACTCTTTTTTATTAGACATTTGACACCCCTTTTTATGTTAGTTGCGTCAATAATAGCAAGTAAACAATGCAAACGTCTTCCATTGGTGATTACATGTTCATATTAGTATATTAGTAATTGTTTCCTTACTCTTACCGCCAATCTTATAATTTTTTTTCCAATTCAAATAATTTATATACATTATATTTAATATTTTGTTTGCTTGTAACATTTACTTGTCGAGTCATTTACAAATTGCAAAAATGCACAGAAATTTAAAAACTTATCAATCTTATCCAATAGCTTTTGGAATTGGTAGAACCAAGTGATTCATTTCAGTAATTTAGAACTTCTGCATATCACTTAGATATGAATTATTAGAATGTTAATACTTTATTGTACTTTAATTTCAGAGCTTTCCCTGGTCACAAATATAAATGTTTGCTAAAAAAGGTAATATCTGCAGTTACCATGGAAATGTATTCGGTACGTATACTAAATGACTTACGACTACAAGAAATTTACCTCATTGAATAACATTTTCCATTTTTCATCCAAGTCCTTAATCCTATTCTTTTGTCTTTCTTCGGGATTCCGTCGTGGAGAAGCCATTCTCCGAATCTGCAAAGAATCTGAGATTTTATTTTCCATCATGCTTTGTCATGTTGGAGATATCCATCAACACTTTATTGTACAATCTTACATCGCGTACATTCCAGGGGTGCTCAACGAAATAACAAAACTGTATTATAATATCTTGTTTAAATGGTCAAAACAAACGAAGTCCACCTTCTTTGTAAAGGACTGTTCATAATTAACTATAGATATAAATCGAACAACTTTAACATAAATTTAAATCTTTGAAAGATTTAACAGACCCGCTGATTCAAGTACATGTCAAACCATCTGTCAATCAAAACAGAAGATAGATGTTCGTATCGTTTAGAGAAACAGATATTTTAATGTCCATTTTAAGCGATTGTCTATGTAAGATAACAACGTGCCCAATAGAATTCCGTCAATAAATTATAATTTATAGATAAATAATAGATGGTATATGGTATAATTTCACACTTAGTCTGACTTTCTTACTTTACTCATAAACTTGCTTTATCAAAATATGAATAACAGTTTGATTTTTGGTCATTTTGAATTCTTTTTTTTTACCTACGATGAATTAAAACATATATTAATAGGACTTATTTACCATTAAACATTGAAACAACAATTTGGTCAGAATTTTCAACAACATCCAAGGTCAAATTTACATTGAGCTGTAGCAGATTTAGCTTTGAGACATTTTCACAATTCAAAAACTTTAACCCGCAAACTAAGACATTCGGTAAACAGCAAGAATGTTATGTTTATTCAATGATACTCTTGTAAAATAACTTGATGCATTTTAAGAATTTACTAGTAGTAGGAGCTCGAAGTCTTAGTTTTGATTTCAGCTATGAGAAGAATGCCATATGGTAACAGTTGAAATTTCTTGGAAAACATATTCTGTTTTATGATTGAAATAGAAACAGCTTACTAATCAACATATAAATTATGTTACCAAATTTGATTCAATGACAATAAAAATCAAATAATAAAAGTTTAAATTTTTATAGTTTGTATGGTTATTTCTAGCAATTGAACCAAATCAAGACGTTGAAGGTGACTTGAATGAAAAAGCCAGTATCTATTTAACCTATATTTTTACTTGAGAGTGCGTCAGTCTTTCTGTAAAAAATAGATATCGGAACAAAGATTCTAAATCTTCATATATTCTTATTTCCTTTATTATATATTATAAATTGCAAGGCTTTGCGGAATAGGAAACGTGTATATCCTGAGGGATAAGCTATTTCTTTCCTAATTTTAATTTGCATTGATTGAACAAAATCTAAAACAGGCTCCTGTGGGTAGACAAAAGTGTGAATAGAATATAACACACACATTTATTATAGCCTTGTAAATATCACATTTCATGGACAGGTAAAGAACTTTTTGAAGGGGGAAATTTATACGGAAAACACATCATCTCTTGTTTTCCTCTGGTGAGCTTTATTTCCTCTTGATGTACTTTCAAATTAGTTTCTATCTTTTGTACATTTAATATAGTATCTATTTACATTTTAAAAATTGAGGACTTCATAAATATTTGATTGAAATCTGAAACCAAACACTTCTACATTTAAAAAAATTTACAGTCGTACAGAAATTATCAATACTTGCTTAAGACATATTTTAAATTTCGACCTTAGAATACCGACACCTTGTGCCAGATAGGATTACTTAATCTTAAGGATCATTCACAAGCAAACAAAGCAATAACTAAAGCGGTTAACGTGAAGGACTTAAATCAACACTATATCGTTCAACCAAATGAACTCGAAATCTTCAAACCAAATATGGCGGGTCAATTTTCAACTTGATGACACCTCGCACAAAAGATTATGATAGACACTTGTCTAAAAATATGAATTATGATATAGTGAAAATTATAACAATAACTATGATCATGAACTCACACTTGTATGATCATAAATTTTTGAATAATTATAACTTTGTATTCTTTCTTTTCACTTGTATACAATGTATTCTAATTTGCACGCAATGCCGTTTAAAAGAAGGTATGGTTAAATTTAATATGAAGTGTAAACAAACGTAAAGATACAATATAATTTAAAATATTAACTAATTATCCGTACATTTTATTGAAATGAATCAATAAAACAAATGTAATAGTCACACCGAAACTGAAATGGACAAATAAATAAACGCAGTAAATGTCTCTAATATAAACGCCCATGCATTGTTCATATGGAAATACGTTAAAAATCTAAACACTAAATGCCAAAAGGTTTCGAAACGTATAGCACTTTATTGTAGTTGTCCCCACCGTCGGGTTTGGCTAACATTTTCGATTTGTTTTGATTTGAGTACTTCTTTTACTATGTTTGGAGATTGAACTTCCTTTGATTTGGTTTTAATGTTGGTGATTAGAGGTTACTTCTTGCAATGTACACATTTCAAAATACTGATTAAACATTTGAAGACTTGTATTTCAAATTATTGTTGCAGGAAAGCATTGAGCATTTAGAGTTTAAGCTTATGCTGTGAATTTTGAATGACTGAAATTATGAAATGAATTATTCCTAGATACCATGGAACATCAGAAAACTGACAGGAAGGCCGACAAGATTGGTTATCCACAGGAAGGGAAGATTGGAAACTCAGTTAAATCCTAATTATAAAAGAGAACCTCGTATCATGATCTAACGAATTAATGTCTAGAAAATTTTTTTTCATCTTTGGATTTTTCTCGAGTTTGCCTCTTTTTCACGGATCATTTGGTTTCCTCTCGTTTCCTTCTCAGACATATAGCAAAGCAATAAAGATCTGTCCTTTTTTTTCTTATCTACTATACCAGCTTATGTAATATAGTTTTATCGTATTTTTGCAGCAAAATGTTGATTTTATGTATCCTTTTGAAAAAGGCGTTTATTACTCACAAAATTTTATTGGTAATAACGGTTACTTTACACATTTGTTCTATATTCCAGCTAAGATAAGTGTCAAAAATGGAAGGAAAATACAGAATCTTGGATTGTTTTCCATTGATAATCTGGGTTTCTACAGTTGAGATAGTTTATCTTTTAAATATAGTGCAAGAAAGTGAAAGACTGCATGTAGAAATACGATTATCAATGGCAAGCAATTAAAGATTTTGTTTTTTTTTTCGATTTCTATTATGAGACTTAATCACTTCAAAAAGATTTTTAAATGAGGAGATTACTATACGTGCCGTTGTTAATCTTTTTTTCCAGGTCGATGTAAAAAATTTTACATCTGCAATAAAATAGGAGAAATTTAAGTCCATTGGTTTTAAAACACTGCCTTTTTAGTCAGTAATATGGTTGAAGAGACCATGTCCAAAACTGATAGAATCGTAGTTGGATATTTGTCAATTGGCAGGAAATTTATCACCATTATTAATTCATATAAAATCATATTAAGAATTTCAATAATGCTATGATTGTTGATAACTCAGTCTTCAACAGATGTGTAAAACGCCACATTTACAGTAGTCCTTAGTAAATTTGGCACACTTAATATAAAATCTCGTATTTCATACTGGATAAAATCTTAATTTAACACGAAATTAAAATAGGTTGTGCGTAAAGAATTTATGGCAGTAGTTTCCAAAATGATGCATACATCGCTATATATATTCGTTAAACCCGTCATTATTCGATAACGCAAAAAACATCGTTTAATATTCTGACCAGACTTAAAGGAATTTCTACGTAGCTATTTGATCCAGGATAGGGATTTAAATGAGATACTTAAAAAAAATTCAAAGGTACCAAAGGGGCACACAAAAATCCCTAAGTCAGAGGAAAGTCAAGACAATGACCAGAAATACAGAAACAGAAGACAAGCAACACATAAATGTCTCTAATATAAACGCCCATGCATTGTTCATATGAAAATACGTTAAAAATAGGATGACTACATCTCCTTTTTTTACATAAAACACTTTAAAGGACGCTATAAAGACACAAAACACCAAACAGGACAATACAATATGAACACAATAAACACTTCACATGACACTACAATATGAACACAATAAACACTAGACATGACACTATATATTGAACACGAAAAACACTACACAGAACACAACCGACTCAACACACAAAACACTTCACAGAACACTACAGATTGAACACACAAAACACTTCAAAGAGCACTACAGATTGAACACATTAAACACTTTACAGGACACTACAGATTGAACACATAAACACTAAACAAGACAATACAGGTTGAACACATAAAACACTTTACAGGACACTACAGATTCAACACTTAACAGGACACTACAGATTGAACACATTAATCAATTCACAGGACACTACAGATTGAACACATAAACACCAAACAGGACACTACAGATTGAACACATAAAACATTATACAGGACACTACAGATTCAACACTTAACAGGACACTACAGATTCAACACATAAAACACTACTCAAAACTGTGCAGCATTAATAACACGATGCATATTTGGTAATTGTTTGAGTGTCGCTCAAAATAGAATCAAAAAACAGGAGACAAGGCTAGATCAGCAACACACATTGTTTTCATTAATAAATCATAATTTAAACCAATCAATTATCGAAAAGATACTTATTTTGCATTATTACTTATTCTGTTGCAATATAGAACCTAATTTTCCGATTGACGTAAAGTCATGGTAATTTATTTCCTGTTACACCATTGTAACGCAAGTTATACCATGAATTCATGACCATCGGGAATCATTCAAACCACCGCTTACTCTTCAACGTATTCATAAACCAACTTTTGCAAACACTCGTTTGATTCCACGTGGTAACTTAGAAATTAATAGTACTTATCTTGGCCCGTTTGTTTTTTTTTTTTTTTTTTTTTTGTTAATTTCCTGAAATGCAGTGTTATCTATACATGTAACCATTTGGATATTTAGACAATTTATATAATATTTCTAAACTATCCATTTGACCTTGAATTGCACCTCTTTTTGCATCATACCCTAGCTGACATCCTTATCTTCAATGACAAAAAGAGGTTATTGGAAAAATCACTGCATAAATCGGACGAATCTTTAAAAAATCCTTGACTACAGAAAATCGTCGTTTATATATAAATTATTTCAATGAATTTCAAATTGTAAATAAACATTATAAGCTCCATTATTGTCCTCAAATCTTGACCTCGACATCCACATTGACCAAATGTTTTAAAACAACTAAAGAAGAAGACTGCATAATACCAGTATTTAAACCAAATCGCCAAAGGTTGTTCGGGAAGGTTTTCAAAAATAACCACTATTTTTTAATAAAAATATGTTCAAAATGAGTAGTCCATGCAGTTTGCATTTCTGCTATCTTGCTTTGTCTCTGCAAATCTCGCCTAAATTAAGTCATAAGCCTCAAATAATTGCAATTTGCACTATTTAAAGGCAGACTTTAACAAGTATTACTTATTCAAATTAACTTGATTTGTAAAAAAACACACTTCAAATTTCAAATAACCTTTAAAAATGACGTTAATAACCTTTGATTTACAGTAGCCCTTTGTTGTTCTATGCGGGTGGGAAGTCAAATTAAAGTAGCTGAAACTGACGCGACTCTCACGAGGAATTTAGTATGACGGTAGTGTTTATGTCAACAAAATTCCAAACACCAGCTATAATTATCCATACAAGGGTCATACAATGTAAATTTCATCCGGCTCTTGTCAAACATAAGAGTCAAGCAAATGTAAACTTATCCATTGAAATCAACATAGCAGTTGTACGTTTTTCTCAAATGCTTTACAATACCTTGTGTATCTTGTAGCTTTTTAAACAAATTTGTTTAAGTTCGTATCAGGAAATTAAAAATACCGTTACGATCTATAGCCTGATTAAAGATTTATAAAGTTATCTTTCAATTAATCAGTTTAGGGTTCGGGTGTTGAAATTTAAAGTCTGCAGTATAATTAAGGAGATTTAAAATGAGGGACCTTGATATTAGCAGAGATATACTAGAGATTGAGTAAATTTAAAAGATATTTCCACAGTTGCAATATTAACAATAGACAAGTTGAAATTTATATCGATTTATCGATTTTAAATCTTTTGATGTTATTGCAAATTTAAACAGTTTCAAAAATTGATAACATGCGAAAAACCAATTCTGTTACACTTTTCTTTGTAACAGGTTATTAAAATAATTTAATAACCTACAAAAGGAAATGGCGACTACAATATTGTGTGAATCATTCAGGAAAATGTGTAAGGACTTTCAAAATTATACTCTTGCTTATAAATATGGACTATATTAATTTCGACCTTACATTAGAAACTTTGTCAAGCATAATTCTTGTAAGGTAATAACCGCTAATGTTTGCAGAATAATATGAGAATATAGTTAAATGATAAAATTAGAAAGGATTCTTTCTGGAATACAAAATTAGCATTTTTTCACAAAATGTGGGTTTCAGAACTCATAAAATTAGCCATTGGGCAAAAATCTTAAATCGGACACTTTTGTAGATTGAAGTAAAATAATGAGATTTGCGTAAAGATTTTTAGCATTCTGGTTCACAGTCTTTGCATGCAAGTCTCAGATAAAGTCAATATTCCATATTTATGAACAAGTGTAATATAAGTGCCTACAGTTTGAAATTGATGCAATTTATGTCAGAAAACTTATTTCCAAGCACAGAAAGTTCATCTAAATAGATACCAAGAAACCGACCATTCAATTTGTTGATGTAGACTGTGTTTCTGGATAAAAACGTTTGGATTCTGAATTTTAAATAATAAATATATATTTGTCTTTTAACCAAATGAAGAAAAAATTCAATTTTGATTGATACATGCATGAACAGTATTGAAAACAACTCTGGCCCAGAGTTTCTGAATACGTAAAAAGATGTAAAACTGCAAAAGTCTAAGAAACACTGAAACAGCACAGCTAAAATCTTTAAAAAGGCCATAAAAGGTAATTTTAAAAGATTTTATTAGGTGGTCACGAATTAGAAATGTTTTATAGTTCAAAAAATTTTCCCTGACTTAATTAGTTCTTTTTCAAATTAAATTTTCGTAAATATTATTTATTGGCAAGCACTATTTTACACTTACATATTTCCCATTTTCTCTGACGTAAAACGACTTTAGAATAGAAACAATAGAATCCATTATTATCAACTTTGTTGCACGAAAAGAGAACATATATGAAAATTATATTTCATTTATAATCAAATCTTGTGGGAGTGAAACATACATACCTTCAAGCAATAATATTTCTCACTTAAACTAATAACAAATTACAAAAATTACAAATTAATGTTAGAACAATCAAATATTCCTGTAACACGGTATGTCCATTTCAAGTCCATTTCATGTACAATTCATGTCAAAGACGTTAATGGGTGTCACCTTGAGGAAAACTTATATACAAGGTAAAAACGTGTGACAAACTACCAAACATTGATATTCTTACCTGATAATCGAGAGGATTAACCGGATTAAACGATATAAACACAAATAAAAGTGACATTTGTGTTTGAATGACCATCCAGATTCCTTCGTCGAGTAAGAAATCGTTGGAAACATAAAAGGATAAATTCTTTTTGAAGTTTAATAATAATTTCAACCTAAGTACAGAGACGAATGTATGAATACGACCAACATCACAACGAACAACATTTTCAACGATCGTTTTTTCCCATTTTGCTTACAGTCTGTTCGATAAAAGAAAGAACTGCAAGGCACTATTTTTTAAGAACGGCCTAACGGAAATCTAGTGAACTAAAGGCAACATCTTAACGAGAAATTATGTAGTACACAATCCAGCAAAGATGTGGATTGTGTCTTTCTGGAATATATTCCATATTCTTTCTTCTAAATATGTAACTGAGTATTTTTAAAATCTTCAACGTATCAAGCAAGTATTGCCGCGTATAAAGCAACGTGTAAAGCAAAAATAAATAATAACGCTGATGATTTGTTTATTGCGTCAGTATAACATTTATGCCTTAAAGTGTGCTGGAGACAAAGAAGTAAATAAAATGATTGGTTAACTTTGAAAAAACCCCACAGTATTCAAGTTTTGTTACATGTACACCATTGACCCAGGTTGGGGGTTAGCGCTTACAAACGGGTTTAACCCCGCCACGTACTTAAAGTGCCTGTCCCTAGCCAGGAACCTGTAGTCCAGTGGTTATGGTTGTTTAAGTAGTCATTTATTGTTATTCCTTCACCATTTAAAAAAATAGGTAGATTGTCGTGTTTTATTAATAGTTTCACATTTTGTATTGTGGGGGCATTTTACAGCTTCCGATATGCAATGAAGTCCGTTTCATTATTGAAACCAGCAATGGGACCTGTAGAATTTAAATGCGACAGTCATTTGGTGGATGGCTGTCTCATGGACATTCATGTCACATCGTGTAATTTTATACTAAATACAGTTGACAAGGTTCTTGTTTAAAACGATGATGATGATACAAACTCAGAATATATCGCTACTAAAACAATAAAGGAAACAGAAAATATTTCAACTGTACAAACTTACCTTTGAAGATTAACACTAAGTTTGCTCCACTGTTATAGGGTAATATCCATCTTAAAATGATTTAAGACACTTTTCGCTTTAGGCTTTAGTTAAACAGAAAAAAAAAACTTTTATCGTATTTAATAATGGAATCAGGTATTAAAACCAGATACTATAAAGTATCCAAAGACACGAACTAAATGAAAACTATATACCAGGGAACAGTGAGCAACAAACATTCCAAGTTATTCCCAAACCAAGATGCTTAATTAGAAAGTTATTGAATGTCGCTACTAGGATATTGGATTTCCGCTCTTGATTATTTAATTATTTAATAAATAGTCTTGTTCTTAAAGACTGGGGGATGTCGCATTTATAACTATTCATACTTCCAATTAAGACTTGTTAATGCTATCAGTATATTGTTTGACAGCCCTCCTATGATTGGGACAAATCAATATTATCTAATCAAAATCATTTCTATATTATTGGATATTTCCACTGGCATTGCTTATTTCAATAAATATGATGGAATAAAAGTAACATGAAAGTCGTCTAGCTGATAAAGATCGCCGATGTGTATCGTCACGTTCAAACTGTTTTTCTTTGATGATTTTGAGCTTTCTATTGATTATTTGGAATTTATTGGCTTAGGAAGGCTGACCAAAGAGATTGTCGTTTGATAGTTTACTAAATTATTGATTTGTTTCAAACAATTGGTTTTGTCAGTGAAAAAATTATATATATGAAACATTTTAAAGCTATGAAATTAACTTCAATGTCTTGTTTATATTTTCTTTAACAAAGAAAACGAACTATAGTTACATATTCACCGAGTATCTTCGGACAAAGCTTTGTAATGAAAACAAACACCCTCCAGCGAGGACAATTATATATTGAAAGCGACAAACGTCAAAACGATTGATCTGTGAGGCGATACAGTTTACTAGTGCATCTATACCTTTTCCTCTGTAAGTTTGTGTAATCATTTGACAAAAAAATGAAATTATTTGCTACACTTTCATTTGATATTCATGATGATATTCATCTTCATGTCTTTGGTCATATTTTACTTAAACATTGATGCGTTAAACTACAATGCAAGCAAACCTCAGATTAACATGTTTTAATGATATAATCTTAAACCCTATCGAGACAAACTGCAAGGGTTTCATATAACCCAAACCAAAATAAAACCTTCAAGTCGTGCACAAGACAACCGCTCTCTCAATTCCTACTTTCTGTATGGTATGTTATATTTTTAGACTGACAATTAATGTAGGAATAGTGGAAAAAGAATAGATCTTGAAGGTTCCAATTGAACAGACGGAATTTGTTAAGACAGAAGTCTGACAAAATCAAACACTACTCAGAATCTAAAGCTTAAGTTACCATGGTAACTTGAATACAACATGTAAATTTGAGCTTAGAGCATTATGCAAGTATATACATGTATCATTTATTCAAATTGCCACAAACATCCATTCCATTATATATCGCCTATTTGACAATTTTGGCATTTTTTTCTTGCGTTATGATTGCAAAATGAATTATTAATTTATTATCTTAACATGAATATTGGAAATAGTGAATTACTGGGAAATCGATGAAAAATGGGTTTTTGTATGATATAAATGCCTTATGAAACATCATCTTTAATTCATTAATGTCTTGTTTCAATAGATAATGCTTGTTTTACTTTGTTTACACGTTTATGTTGTTAAGAAAAGAATAAATAGGTCACGATACAGTACTATATTTTTATACACGTTCGATATCTGATTGATTGATTGATTGATTGAATGGTGCTTAACGTCCAGTGGCAAATATTTCATGCATATTCAGGACGAGAGCGTATTAATGATGAATGATGATGAATGAACCCTGCTTTGTACTAGACCGACACGCTGAGCCGGATTTTTAACGTGCTAG
>JAULBM010021673.1:0-11339 GCA_032357055.1 Geukensia granosissima | reverse complement strand
GGCTATCATCTCACAAAAAATCATAATGGGTTTAAAATCTTCTAGTGAAACGCTGTCTCCCATGGCAAACCCCCTGTAAAAAAACGCAATTTTACTTCCTGTAAAGCTTCGTTAGCGACGCGTTGTTGGAACATGGCACCACATTCAAAATCACTCTTAAAACAGATCAAACCTGGGCTCAAATTCATCCCAAGACATCTATCTTTCAAATCAAATATCCCTTATTATAATTCATCAACCGTTCTTGAAAATACGGCGTACTGAATGGCACTATATTGTGCATTTTTAGCACTATTTTTGCGTGTGTTCTAACTTCCAGGGTGAATTGGTGGTTTGACACCTTTCAGGAGTTTTTTTCAAGAAAAAGGCATTCATAAAAAGACATCTTAATGGCAATTTTTTTTAAAGCACTTACCCTTTATAAATTAACTTTAAAGCATTTGATTAACTTGACATCATAAAAGTTAAGAATATTTCTGCACAAATTCAAATATGAACTTACATGACTAAAATAACCCTGACTAGTGTATCAGCATTGAGTTTGGACAAGCCCTCCTCTTTGTGAGTAGTGTGAACAGATGGATCTAGAAAACAAAATTCAAACTGATATGCTCTGTATATTTTTTCTAAAAAATGCATTAAAGCTATATGTTATGACAAAAATTAAAAATATATAGAAATTTGCACAATAAAGTATTATACTAATATTATATTTTAAACTTTCCCACACCAAAGGCTGCACCTAAAATCAACCTTTTGATTAAAATAAAAACTTGTCCTAATACTACAATTTTTTTAACATTCTTCGGGTGTCATACAAGTATGTACAAACCTCAATATTATAAGCTCTACCACTGACTTATTAAATGAAAGATTTTTGAAGATAAATAATTTTAATTTTTCAGTAACTGCAATTTTTAAATGCACTCAACAAAGCTAGATGCTTAAAATTTTTTAAAAACATTCTATTTCTTATTTAACTAATACTTTTTCTTCAGATGAAAAACTCAGTTAAAAGTGTTAACTGAATTTTTTTAAATCATTATAAGTGTAAATCAAAACTGAAAATTCTTATGTGACAAAAAATAAGATTCTTATGATATATATCATGGAATATGGTTTTGTGTCACTTTCAGTGTATTTTGATACACAAAAGGGTTTTTTTTCATAGAATTCGGCCTGAGAACCATAGAATTCATTTTGCCTGGCCATATTGCTTCCAGGTTCTGTGTGAATGTTACATTTGCACTTTGAACTTTTAATTCTTGTTTGCTTTTCTAAGTTCTAAAACATTGTTTGAGACAAGATTTATTAAATATGGGCCATTCAATACACCAGCAATCTTTATCTACTGTAAGTCAAAATATAAAATAATGATTACATGCATTGCAATGTATGCAATACATTATCAAAAGTTTTACAAAATATTTATTATTATGACTTGCTTTATAACCACGCCTAAAATGGGTGATTACAATGACTCACCAAAAACTCATTATCTTGACTTCTTTAATCATCCAGAATGTAAAGATGTCTTTGTAATTTTTTAAAAACATAAAAACATTTTTAGTCCCTGCTCAACGGGGGAGTTGGAATAAAGATTTTCATCAGGATATATTAAATCATATTTTTATTGACTTTATTTGGTCTTGGAACACTGATACATCATCAGTTTATCTAAAGACAAACTGTTAATATATGATCCCTATCTGATAGAAATCAGCCTTATACAACATAATTGCATGTACATGTAACATTTATCTTAGGCAAAGCTAAGATATTTATAAGTTAAAACCCTTTCAAAGTCCATTCTTGAAAATTCACTATTTTCATAAAGTGTTTTCAAATCTTGCATTTTCAGCATTGTCTTTGAAAGCCTCTCCAAAGAAATAAAATATTTGTCTAATTTTAATCCCAGTCCTTTTATTTACAATAAAAAATTCCATGATTGCCACAATTTGTGGTGTATTTTTCCATGTTGATAAATAAAGTGCTTAATCTTTATGTTTGAGTCTTTTATGGTTTTGTTAAGTGAATTTTTGTAAATACTGGTTTTACATGATGTTATGTTCATGTAGTGTCAATTCTTCTGGGTTATTTTGAAAAGCCTACCTTAGTTCAGATGCATGGTATGGCCGGTAATCTGTACTTACCTTTTTAAAATAGTCTCGAGGTAATGTAATGTTAGGAAAGGTGTGGTAATGAGTTATAACCTCACAATGGGCCACAGTATTGCACTGCTACCAATGCATTTTTTGTCTTTTAAGCACAGAAAGGGTTGTGTCATAAGGTATTTGGCGCACACAATATGAAAAGGTTAACAACAATTATACACGTCTTAAAAAATTAACTATTATTATATTAAAATCAAAATTTACATCAGCAAAAATTGATTTAACTCTAAAATGACTGTAATTGTTTCCAATAAAATTACTAAGAAAACAACTCCAACCCATATTTATATATTCACAAACAATAGCTGCCATCAATGCTTCTGTTAAGTCTTCAATACAACTCTATATACCGATACAGGAAACATATTTATAAAACCTACATGTCGTCCTACTGGTAGGTATAGGTGCTGGTTGATGCTGTTTAGCAGCTTCATTTAATGATAAATGTCTGGTAGTTTTTATCTTTGGATTTTCTTTTAAACTATGCATTAAAGTGTTAGAACGAAGTTTCCTTTTCCTAAATTTACGCTTTGGATCTTTCTGTTTCAATGTCCGTATAGAATTTTCCTTTTCACATTCTTGCTTAAGATGCAAGTCCACAATTTGAAAGAAATCTTTAACACCTGAATATCCATTTTTCTCAATCATATCTGAAAAAAATATGGTATGACAATGCAATATTTCATATTAAATTAAACCTAAAAGCAATTCAATGATTTATTGGATATATATTTACACTTGGACAAAAGTAAAGGGCCATCTATTTTTGATTTTGTCAAAATTTTCATTTCATTCCTTCCGAAAAATCAAAAAGAGTAGTATACCAATAATGTCAGGTATTTATAATCCATGAATCGTTTACAGAAAAATGACTTTTCCATTTTTGTTTATACGTTTGTGCCTTTGCAATGTTAAATTTTCCGAAAAGACCCAAGAAGTAAAGTCAAATATTGTGAAAAAAGTTTGCTGAAAAATGCTTGTACACAAAATATCATTGAACAAAAAAAGGCAGAGTATATAAATTACTCAAAGTTAAAACATTTAACTACAATCTGCATTAGATGTTTTCTGAAAAGGAATTAAACTATCTCCTTATGTTTAAAAAAATCCTTTTTTAAGGAAAAATACTGTTTTTACACAATTGAATAATTAGGCACTTTTTCTTCAAATATCAAATACATATTTTTGCAATGAACTTTAATAAATCACATTAAAAAATCAAAATAAACAGTTCTATAACTTAATTGTTATATTCCGAATATGGGTGCAAATCAGGTGGCTCTTAACCTATGTCCAAGTATATATTATAAAACATATTATCTGACTTTCTTTGGCAGATATTGTCTTTTAAAAGGCAGATATAAATTTTAATAGAAGGTGAAACTTAAATATCATATCTGTCTGTTCAAAGACAATAGCTGCAAAACAAAACTGGATCATCATTTTACGGGAATGTTTAAAATTATAATGTGAATTGTAAATGCTCTAACACATAGTGTATTGTGTAGCTACCTTAACAGTAGAATGCATCAAAATAAACAGTAAACTTCCTTCTAGTTACATCCAATCCAAAGTTTATTGACTGTTCGTTGATAAGCCAATTTTATCTTGTATAATGTTATCAAGACAAAGTCGGCGAACACTGACTAGGTGTAAATTGGGGAAGTAAAGATGACTTTGAGGTGTCTTATTCTATATCATTCAGAAAATTGATATTTGATACATACTTTTCACAATGCCCCAGACACTTTTAAGGTAGCGAATTTCTGTGGTGACTTTCAGGCGAGATCTGTTCTTTGCAACCTTGGTTAAGCAGTATCTATTCACAACCTATAATTTATAGAAATGCATTAAAATGTAATTAATCTACAACATAACTTTAATAACTTAAAAAGATACACATTCAATTACAATGGAGTTAATAGAGTTGTACATTTTACATTCAGATCTATAGTGTGCTGTCACTAAACTTTTTTTCACCTTTTTCCTATATCATAAACAACATGTAGACTAAGAATAGTGCATGCTGTCTTATTCACTTAGATCATTGTATTATGCACTATTTTTTCAAATTTTTAGAATTTTATATCATGCATACATAGGAGTATCAAATTTGCATTGTTTTTACAGTTGTAGTTGCAGTCAAACCACACAACTAAGTATCTTTTAATGTCATATTTCACAAATTGCAATTACTATAATCTGTCAAACTGTTATGGATATTTTAGCAAATTTTATTATGCGATTTACATGTTTGTGCATTTTCATCTTTGTATGTTTATAAATCAAAGGAAAAAATCATTCCATTCTTAAGATATAGGTTTGAAAGCATGCCATAGGTTTTACATATACTATTTCTCACATATGGGACAATGGTATCATGATTTTGAAGAGTCAAGATTTCTCTGTCTTACACAGGGGGGTGGAAGACAAGCTACATGCATTTATTCCTGCCAAATTCATTTTCCTTGATATTTACCATCTTATCGATTCAATTGTGATTTTAATTAATTTGGGGCAGTAGTATAGGCTTATTATAATATAAAATGTTGAATTAACATTTGTTGTGGCATACAAATTGTGTAAACACGTCGATTTTTCAAAAGCGCAAACTTTTGCATTCACTCATTAATGTCTGTGACGTTGCATAATAGAAACAAAGGCGTTCAGGCAGTGTTATGTGCTTTTACAATATAAAATGTGAGAAAAAGAAACAAAAACCCCCAAAAGTACAAGACGAAAAATCTAATACACTTCTATCATTCTTTGACTCGACAAGCCTTGTCAGAGAACGATAGAAAACTTACCCTCTAGTGAGATTTCCTCATCTTGCAATTTTGGTGGTGATAGATTCTATATATCTGTCCCTATCTTTTTCTATTAAGATTTAACAACTAGGGTTAGCCACCTTCTTTTTAAGGCTGATGTTGTACCTTGATACAGCACTTCAAAATTTGTGCTATTTAATTTTTCAAGATAGTTTTCATATTATTTGTAGAAGTATTCCACTGAATATTTATTCAGTAGTGGCTCCAAGAATTCTTGCAGGTTCATAAAATTTGAAATAAATCCCTTAATGAAACCATTGTTTTGATATTTGCACCAGGTCTCATGCTAACTTGCAAAAGAAGTCATTTCTGCCAATAAAATGGCTAATTTTAGAAAGTAAATTCCTGCAGAGAAAAACATCAAACAGATCTAAGAAGTTGTAGTATTCTCTCAATACTTATTCTGAAAAAAATCAAATGGTGTCGGGGAGGCTACAGCCGAGTTGCTGGGTTGAAAGGAAGTGCAGATTTTGTATGGTTAACAATATGGTTAGGAACGAGCTTTTGCCTAAAAATTTCAACAAAGAATGTAAATAGTTCTTCATATACCATATGGCATGTTATTTTTGGTGTTATTGTCGAGAAACCTTATTTTTACAAAATTTTCTAAGTATTTTTTGTGACTGTGACCTTGACCTTCCACAGAATTTCTCCAAAATCAATAGGGTTCTTACTTGCTTAATGTATAACAATATCCTTAAGTTTCATTTGAATCAGATGTAAACTTTTGGAGTTATTGTCCGGAAACCAAGAATCACACGTCCGCAATTATCAAACCAATAGCAGAGTTCAACTTTGTTGCAACTCCCCTAATAACAAACATTTGAAACAAACATAAACAAATTTATATTATTAACAAATATTTCTCACCATGAAAGTATCACCGTAAGGAATTCCACTCATACTACACTCACAATCTATAACATATATTGCACCAGGCTTAGATTCCTGTAAACAGGTCTGTTTCTCTGTTGTCTGAGATGACTTTGGTCCTATTGAGTAATTCAATGATATTTTGTACTGGACCAGTCTTGTCCTGTGTCCATTTTCTTCTTGCCAGGCAGGTAAATTGATATCTACAAGACAACAAGACCATCATCAAATAACTACATATATATATGGATTTAAAAGCATGTAATATTTCCTGAGTTATGTGATACATGTCTATGATAAATCTTCTGATGCATGGAACTATGCAACTCAATTTAAATTTTTTGTACAATGTAAAGCTACACAATTTTCTTTTTACTGACAATTCCTATTTAAGATAAGCCCTTTGAATACAAAATGAATTTTCTTTTCTAGACCAATAATTTTTATGTTTAAATGTAACTTTTTTTTACACTGCATACTTATATGAGCAATAGTTTTTACATTTGAATATCATTCCTTTTTATTTTTGGGTATATATATATAACTGTTTATATATCATTTGTGTATGCAATTCCTTGATCTCATATCACCAAGTCAAATACACAAGGTCTACAGGTCAAATACCAAATGATTTTCTACACAATTAAATCATTCAAATATGATGTTATGTAATAATTGTAAAAATTATACCTAGGATCAACTTCAAGTTTAATCATTTTTATGGAGGTAATTTTGTATTTCTTTATTCACAAAATATTTGGTAAAAGATACCTTTTGCATAAAATGGGCAGAGTTCAGGGTGTATAATTTTTTTTCATCAATAGATGTAATGTTCATCAAGTTCCCAAGATGATATGAAAGAATTAAAAGAACTACATACCATATGACCTCCTAGCCTCATGGACACTGGTCATAAAGGCTGTATCAGTAAATATCATCTGGAACAGTTTGTCCACAGAGACTGGGTACACATCATTATGACTAGATTTACCCACATGCTGGTGTATTGATGCACATGATGTCTCTCCTAAAAAATATCATTTAAACAGTCACATATGTTAACAGAATACCTAGGTAATTTCAAATACAGAAAATTCTAAATTTTGGGGGGACTTTTAAAATATGTGTTTGACCCTATTTAACAACTGTTAAATACTTAAAATGAAAAAAATACCCAGGTTTGATAATTATGGAAACATTCTTCTGGTTATACTGACTGTATTTTTTTTTACTTCCTACACAAAAACTGTGACAATATTAATGTATCAGTTGTTTTATTCAATAAGTTACATATCCTAAAAGGTCAAGATATAAACATTACAGGACTTGTCAATTACCCACTGTTGATTGATTGAATGGTGCTTAACATCCAGTGGCAAATATTTCATGCATATTATGGACGAGAGCATATTAAGGATGGGTGATGATGAATGAGCCCTGCTTTGTACTAGACCGACATGCTGAGCCTGATTTGTAACGTGCTAGCTCACGAAAGCAACAGTCCGCAGAAAGACGTGCAACTTTACCCAGACGCATTATTCTGACTCTGGGCCAACCAGTCTTTGCTCTTAATCCTAAATGCTGCATGCTTAGCGAAGAAGCAGCAAATACCAGCAGAAAATGTTTTTGGTTTGACCCAGTTGGGGATCAAACCCACGACCTTCTACACTTGAGGCTAACACACTAACCATTACACCACCAAGGCAATAACCAACTGTTGAACTGGTTTATTTCAATTATAGCATTTACTTTGTGTTTAGGGTGTCATGTTACAAAAGTGAAAATAGTATTTTATTTCTTTTTCTTCTGGAACATTAATTGTTATATTTGTTCTTGACAGAATAAACCTTATATAATACATCTACCTAAAGGAATGATTATAATGAAATAATTTAAGGAAATGTTCCATTGGTACTTCTGTAATGAGGAACAACAATTCATTTTCTTATAGCAAACCATGAATTGAAGAAATCAACTAACAACAAAAGCAATACAAAATATGGTTTCCACTTGTTACCACTGTGTAAACATTTGACTCTGTGACCTTTGACAATGGAAATTAATATGCCATATTTCCCTATGGACAAAGCATAAACTAAATTTGGTCAAATTTAGTTGATTCTAGAATGTTCAGAAATATGTTACTGAATAACAGACCATGTAAAATGACGCCATTTACACTGATTGACCCGAGGTCATTCGGACAAATTCATTCATGAAATGGAATGTGCAATACGTCTATTCCCACACATAACAGTTGACAGGGTAATAATTATTAATCATATCAATGCAGATATCACCCAGAGTCCCACATGTCAGCCAAAAGTTATTTAGCATGAGCAACAATATGGGTTGAGGGATGATACAAGGGTTGATATGGAAACTGACAATGGGGTGTATATGGAAACTGACAATGTATTGATCTATCTACTATGGCATATTTTTATCCATTAACCTTAATGTAGATTTTAAATTAATAATTTGAAGTGAGAAATTATTACATTTCAATACTAGAAACTATTCATACTTATCACAACCATGCAGAGCATTCAGTATACAAGAAATCTAATATTAATGAGCTGTCATGGTACCCTCAGATTTTGCATGCGAGCCAATATCGATTTATGACATAAAATCTATATCAACCCTGGCACTAATATTGATTTCCAATGTCAAATCCATATTAGCTGTTAATCCACATGAAATTTGTCCCATGTGAGATTTTGCAATATGTGATAAGGGTCAATATTTTATTTTGCATTGTGGTTGTATTTAATGGAAAAGCCATTGTTCCAAGGACAACATGAACACAAAAAATCTTCTTTCAATGTGATCAACAACTGTTGGTCAGTTTGATTGGGGTTGTATGACAAAATCAGCAATATCTATTCTATATGAAGTCTTTATAAACAAAGTCTCTAAAAAATGAGGAATTTTACAAAAACTCCAATAATAATGGAACGACCGGTCAAAAGCTCTGGAAACAATCATTAGAGTTTTTGTACAAGTCTATATAATATAGTATGATTATTTAGTATTTTAAGTGGAGGCAGCTGAAATGTGTACAGAAAACCAGACACATCATGACATGGGGCAGGTGACTGAAAAAACTTACTCATTCCATATATTGTGAGTCGAGTGAAGCTTTTTAAAAATATTTTTGTGGTTGCATTTGGCCAGGTTCATGATACAGTCCAACTTGTATTAAGAGGTCACAAAAGAGGTCCAAAAGTGGCCATTTAAGACAAGTGGCCTCTTGAAAAAAATTCTTCTTTAATATTTTAAACAATGGGGAATGTAAATGTTTGCTTTAAAAAAGTGGCTGCTTAATACAGGTGACCACAATTATATTTGAATTTGCTTTAAGTCCTTAAACAACAACTTAAAACCTTACAGTAAGATACTGCTTTATTTTTAGCTCAACAAAACATAAGTTACCTTCACTTTCATCTGTTTCATCGCTGAGATCAGTGGGAATTTCCTCATTGTTATCATCCTCATTAATGACCTTATGATACATGTCAGCAATTAATGAATCTTCTTCCTTTGCTGGGGGTATCAATGCTACATTCTCCATTTCTACCTTTTAAAAAAACAAACAAGAAAGTTTACTTACACAAAGTCTTTTTGTCTGGACAATAACCTTTCTACTTTTCAGGGCTTAGATAAAGTAAATATAGGATGTGTTTACAGTCAATATGCATTTTGAGAAATAAAATCCATAAAAAACCTGTAATATGCACTGTATTACTAGCTAGCTACATTGTATAATGAAGTTTTTTTAATAAAATTTTGAAATAGCAGAAAAAGGAATATTTCTTTCAATTATGAACTTAATGTTGCATATCAATATATTTCACTCTCAAATCATTTAAATTTGAAATCAAAATCATTTATTTCAGCCAATGTTTTGACAGCAATTATTGTCTTCCTAAGCGTTACAATGACTACAATGTAGTCTTAGCAATTGTTTGCCCTAAAGAAGATGGAAAATGCCATCCAAAACATTAGTTGAAATAAATGATTTTAATTAATCATAACAATTAAGTAACAGACAATAATATTTCATTTGTTTGTTTTTTTTATTAGGGTTTAACTTTTACCAATATTTCAGTCATATCACAACTGTCAGTTTTACTGGTGGAGGAAGCAGAAGTACCAGGAGAGAACCAAGGACCTTGGGGAGGTAACTGACAAACCCTATCATTTATATATTTTATAAAAGATCTACCCTATAAATCACCTTTCTCCACAATTTATCTATCAATTAACTGCTGAAAGGTTCTGCATGCAGCATGGTTCAGGAAACCTTTGTATTAGCTGGACATGTCTGTTTTCTTAGACATTTAGTCTGATACAAAAAATGGCTGAACAGACATAAAAAAAACCATATTGAACGTTATTATATATTGGTGGGTTTTCTAACATTTTGTGACAATGCTAACATAGAATTTTGATGCAAATTTTTTTTTTTTCATAATAATTATTAAAACAAATGATTGTTTTTTTTTTTTTTTCCCAAATTTTTTGTTTCCTTTTTATTAATTCAAGGGAAGGTCAAGCTGTCAATCATTGCTTTTATTACTGTCTGTTGGTATAATAGAATTATATTACAGATGAAAGTGTGTTGTGTTTTCTTACTTAATAATTTGTTATTAGTTAATAAGCCTGAATAATATAGGGTTATCGCAGGAATATAGATGATTATTGTCCAGAGTCAAGCAGGAGCTTGCAAGTGCAATTAATATTCTACAAGGGAAAATATTCATCAATATTCATGCAATAACCCTTTACTGTATGGCAAAACCATTTAAATTCTTAATACTTCATTTCCAACATTAATGATGTCGCTTTTTCAGAGCAATATTGCACTGGGTGCTATATCTTGGAATGTTGCACGCTAATGTTTGGTTACGTTCTATGTGAATATAACGTTGCTTTACAATAATATGTAGTACCTGGTTTTTTTCATCACACTCCTCCACCTCCTCCTCCTGTTCCTCAACATCACCATTATCATAACTTGTGGGGGCCACATAATCATCATCACTAGAGGTCAGTCCTAACTCTTCACCATAACTCATATGGACCCACTGCCACATTTCTTGTGGGGACATGGGCTGAAAAACAAACAACAGAAATCAAAATCAGACCTGATGATACATCTTCATTCTAACCTCTTTAAATAATACACCCAAGGGACCACTTGAAATTGTTCATTCCATTCATGTTGGAGCAACCCAAGATCTACTTTAATAGTATTTACCTATACTCTATGTCAGGCTTTTCTGGATTGTGATTTTCGAGCTTTAGAAAATTATTTGTGCGTTTCTGCCTTTGTATTTATATTCAATCAAAAGAAAGAACTATCCCACAGTTAACAGTTTATGTTTAATGCCATTAAATAACGTTTTACATACTATTATCTGCCCCTGAAATTCTCTACGGAGATTTAACATTGAGG
>JAULBM010021662.1:0-11339 GCA_032357055.1 Geukensia granosissima | reverse complement strand
GACAAATCTTGTTTCTGATTGGCTGATTCATTAAAAAATCTTCTCCTCTGAAACTTCTTTGCCAAAAGGCAGGTGAGTGATACAGGCTCAGCCTCCTGAGCCTCTAGTTCATGTATACTTTTTGTCATTTCTACAAAATGAAAGGGTATATTTGACTATTTTGACAAGAATTGAACATTTTGGTAAAATACTCAATTTTTGAAGGTGTTTTGTTCAAAATAGATACGATCGCACAAAAACATCACGAAGATATTTTATCCAAACATTTGCATTTGATAGATCTTTATTGTGCAAAGTTTGGTTGTACTGTTTTTGTGCGATCTATATTAAAATTGACAAAATAGTATCAAATATTACATCAAATTAATTGTTTTCTTAGTATTTTCACATTTAAAGCATTTTCTATGTGTCATGTGACCTTTGTACAAAAATATAAAATAAAAGATATTAACCAATTTTCATTTTTTCGCCAAATTCTTGGGCCAAAAATGGGCCTTAATGATTCTTGTCCTTACTCAGATTAACTGCGTTTGAACTTGAAAATATTTATCTTTGAGGTAGCTGCCTTGTGACAGAAAATTTGACCTCTGAGGTAGTAACCAACTTTTCTTACAGCTTTTGTGAGAATGATATGAAATATTTTCTGTTGTTAGATCTTAAGATTTGCACAAGTGCATGTGGTTACTTTTTATGAAAAATCAAGTTTTTCCTGATTTATGACTGTAAAGCAATTAGAAGCAATTAGATTCAAGAAGGAACTGATCTATTTACTGCAAAAACTTCAACAGTATTTGTAAGAATTTGTTAATTTTTTCATAGTTTTCATAATAAGGTTGTTGTTAGATCTGGATATCTAGATGTCCATAAATAGTAACACTATTGATTGATTGTCAGGGTTGAATGTGGGAATGGTTAGTTCCAATGTGACAGAAAGGATGCCATTGTCAGGTGGGGCAGTGGAACTCGTGTGTCAAACAGGGCCTCTATTTAATACAGCTATATTTTTATGTCACCTACTATAAGCAGGACAACATATAGAGATCAGTTTCATCTTCAAGGGTCTTGATCATCACACCTCTTCTATTTGCTACTAATCTTCTTTATGCCTTGATGGAAATCAGTTGAACTGACACAGATTGTTCAACAGGAACGCAAATTGTGCACCTTCTTTTTGATTTTTTGATAAGTCTACTTGGGGTTTCCCCATACTAAAACAGGTTTTTCAATGCTGTCCAAGGGGCACAAATCTTTTATCTGCTACTCCTCCCTAATGCCTTAATTTTTAAAAACTTGCACAGATTGTTTGATATTAAATGAAGTTTTTATTTATTTAAAGTCAATTTTTGGGGGTTAACGTACTAAAATAGGGTTTTTAATGCTATCTATGGGCACACATCTGTTATCCAATAATCCCCCCTAATGCCTCAATGGAATTCAACCAAACCGTCACAGATAGTTTTACAGGAGAAGTTGTGTACCACCTATTTCATTTTTTTTATCAAAGTTATCTTGGGGATTTCCTTTTTAAAAATTTATAATTCTACGATAGTGGCAGTTTTGTGTTATCTGCTATTCCTCCCTTAAGCTTTGATGGAATTCAACCAAACTTACACAGATTGTTCTACAAGAGTTGATGTAGTGGACCTATTTTATATGGGATAACAGTATTAGAAAGGATTCTTAGTTGTATTATGGCTCACTAGTCAGTGGAAATGGACCACCCATGACTTCCATAGAAGACTCTATCCTATATGAGTGGACAATAATGACACTTGATTATGATTGCTATAGATATCTGGAACAGTACAAATAGAATTCTAAAGAAATATTCTCTGTCTCTATCTCTGAAACTACAGACTCAATTTGAACAAAATGCACCAAACTTAAAGAATATTTTGTTTTGGCTGTCCTGTATTTTTTCCACACTCCTTCCTGTCTCTCTCATCCAAGGTAGCAGCTCTTAGTTAAAATTTAAGTGGCATACTTAATTCATCCTCATCTAAAACTGCATAGTCAATTGATGATTGGCTATGGTTTAATGGTGATACTCCTTCAAGAGTTTATCTGACATTCCGATAATATAAAATGTGCTAAATTCACCATCATCT
Organism: Geukensia granosissima; assembly: GCA_032357055.1. Lineage (NCBI taxonomy): Eukaryota > Metazoa > Mollusca > Bivalvia > Mytilida > Mytilidae > Geukensia > Geukensia granosissima. Next base: position 9,231 of record JAULBM010021662.1, on the reverse strand, counting down.
GGTCAGAAATTGACAATTGTTTTCTATATCATTTTGCAGCATAAATTAGATACTCCTTTTGAAATGGACGGCACGCAGCAGGAGGATCAGGGAATGTACCAGTTCCTTAGTAGTAACCAGTTACTTATGTTAGCTGACTGTTTATTAGAGTCACATAAATTTGCTAAAGACTTCAACTCCAACCATGAACAAAGAAATGTTTTATGGAAAGCTGGTGAGCATTACTTCCACTATCTGTACTTTGATCGCATCAGTGATGTAATGGTTAGAGTGCTCGCCTCAAGTGGGGAAGGCCATGGATACGATGCCCTGCCAGGTCAAATTAAAGACATTAAAATTGGTATTTACTGCTCCTCCAATAAGCACACTGCATTTAAGTGTATGAGCAAAGACTGGTTGGCCAAGATTCAGAATAATTTGTCTGGGTAAAGTGGCACGTCTTCCTGCGGAGTATTGCTTTCGTGAGCTAACATGTTAAAAATATGGCTAAGTGTGTCAGTCAAGTACAAAGCAGGGTTCATTCATCATCACTCATTATTAATATGTTCTCGTCCTGAATATGCATGCAATATTCACCGCTGAACATTAAGCACCATTTAATCAATTAATCAATCAATCTGTACTTTGTAATGAAAATGTCATGTGACAGCTTCAAGAGAAATTCAACATTCATTTAAATTGTTTATGTTTTATTATTTATAATGTTTATGTGTTAAGAGAAAATTATGTCTACAGGAATTATCATATATCGAAAATTGGCTGACTATTTTCTTCTTGTTGTTTCATTTGTTGAAGTTGAAATTTTTTTAAAATGTTTTAAAAAGTTGCTTGATTTTTTTCTTCGAAGGGGTATGCATAAATTTAATGTTATGTATTTTTTCATTGTGCAATTATAGGGTTCCGTGGGAAAGCCAAACCGAATTTATTGAAACAAGAGACACAAAGTTTAGCTTGTGTGTTTAGAATTCTATTCAGGATGTATAATGATGATTCAAGGCGAGGAGAATGGAACCAAATTGAAAACAAACTTATTAGGTAAAAACTCTATGGTGTATGGTGTGATATTAAAATTTAATATTTATTTTATATCTAACCATGGTATTACATAGTCATCTTGAGAAAAAATGATATATATCAGAATTATTTGTTGCTGTTTTTGTTACTTTAAGAATGTGACAGGTTTAGAATAACTGTACTGCTGGAGATTATTTGTGTTTGTCTATTGTGGGATGGCACATCACATAAAAGAATACTATGCTGCACCATTTAATGCCTCATTCACACCTCATGTGAATATATTTGCATTGACCAATGCAGATTGAATTCAGTTTAGGTAAATGCACATTGAATTCTCTTTGAATGTTGTCAAATCATATTCAATGCACATTTTATATGCATTATATGTCTGTGTGAACATGAAGATTAAAGATAGTAAATATCCATGTGATTATTATACAATTACAGCTCTCAGAAGAGGTGAATATCCAAAATTGTCAACCTTATAAGGGTTATTTTCCAAGGGCTTTAGCCCAAAGGAAATAGCCCTTTTGGGGTTGACAATTTTGGATATTCATGATGCAGAAGGCCATAACTGTTTTATTATACTGAATGAATATTTGACATCTTTTGTATAATATTTGCATTGTTCACATGGGGATTATTAACTGGACGTTGTATTTTCGAGTGTTATTCACCGGGTAATAATAGGGTTATTAAATGGAGCTATACAATTGTAGAGGTTTTTTAACTGGATGTCATGATTTTCATGTGTTATTTACCAGGTATTAATATGGTTATTAAATGAAGCTGTGTAATTGTAGGGGTTTTTTACCATTGATGGCAATCAAATGAAAAAATATCCTGATTATTTTGTGTCATGTGACCATCCTTTATCCAATTGATTACATTTTTTAGTATTTAAGTTATAATAGTTACATATATAGGATTTAATTTGAAGTAAGCTTGCCATAATGTATTTAAATTTAATTGTTTACTGATTGTTTTTTTTCTTGCAGTGTATGTAAAGAATCTTTTGAATATTTCCTGTCTTTGGAATCAGACAGTCACAGAGAGGCCTGGAATAGTCTATTGTTATTATTGTTTAATCGTCTTCTAAAGATGAGTGATGATAGAGTAAGTCTTACCCTATTTTCTATACTATTTTAATACTGTAAATTCAGAAATTATTGTGTGTATATATAATTGTGAATTTTTGAATGGTGACGATAATGCGAGTTTTATTTTTGGGGATTTTCGAAAGGTGTAACACAACATTACTAGAAAATTTTGGAATGTGAGTTCTTATTATTGCGATTACAATCCTGTCGCATTATTCACAATAAAAAAAACATCTCAATAATTTCTGCATTTACAGTAACATGACTATTAAATTTCACCTCTATGCATGCATTATTTTAAATAGTACACATAAATAACTAGTCTTAGCTTTAGAAATTAACTTGTGTAAAGTTACGATATGGTTGTTTTATGAATGGCTTTTTTCTGTAAAAAGTAGATAAAATCTTTTAATAGATTGTTTAAAATTGTATAATTAATGGCTGTGAAAAAGGATATTGAATACAAGGTAATCATGTGATTTTAGAGTAGCCATGCAATAAATGATTTGTGAATTATTTACAATTTAACTCAGTTTACTAGCTACCCTAAAATCCTTATTCTCAATATCTTTGCTTCATTTAGAAACAATCATTTTCTTTTTCTGATCATGTTTTTGTAAAATTGAACTTGTATTTTCTGTTGCAGTTCCGTATCCATGCCTCAGCTTACTTTCCATATATGTGTGAAACACTCATGTTTGACTTTAAACTAGAAATGAAAACTACATTGAAAAAGTTCTTCTTGCGATATGGTCCAACATTCAGCATAACGTCCAGCTAGTGAAGAATCGGTTAAAACAAATGTTGTGATATACTTTATGTGATATTTATTTTTTATTGAATGAGTTATATGTATATTTTGTTTAGGTGATCACTAAGCATTTATCAGTTTCAACATAATCATTTTAAATTGCTGTATTATATTTTCTTGCAAAAAGGAGGTGACCCTGTGAGCTGTAGATGTGTCAAGTGCTAAAAAAGTTTATAACATGTTTATTACCTTCTTTAGACGTCGTACTAAAAATTGACATTCCATATAGTTGATATGAAATATCACATCTGTAGACCCTTTCTCAAAGAACTTGTATGACTTTACAAGCCTGCTTTGTAAAATGTGCGCTAGGTCCTTGGAAAAAAAAATAACCCCTTTAAAATTAAAAGCATGTAATGAAATAGCATTACTGCTGGCTAATTAATACTGCTTTGTTTTACTATTTGAAAGAAATGATCAAATTTGGTGCCTAAAACACCATTTTATAGGAAATAAGGGATGTAGACAAGTTCACGTCCTAAAAACTTTGGTAGGAAACATGGTCCTTACTGCCACACAGTTGTACTTTTTTTATATGATTCAAAACAAATAGTACCATTTGATATATCTATATAAAATCTTCCTAAGAAAAGTTCTTGCAATAAAACATCAATATTTTAACTGTTTTGCAACAGTCATAATTTTTTATAGCAGCGGGCAACAGTTTTGTCTGTTGACCCCTTGAGCATGGCTTAATTTCTATAGGTTGATCATGTCACGTGATCAATTTTGATCAACAAAGATATAACAAAACAGTTATAGACAGGGTCCTCAAACCACAGCTGTTTTATTTGACCCTCTGATTCAGTCTATGGCTTTGGGCAACAGTTTAGTCTTGGGGTCAAACAAAACAGCTGTTGTCCTTGGAGGCTTGGACCCAGTCAGTAACTGTATACTGTCAGAGTAAACAATGTGGTTTTGTTTATATATCTTAATCATAGATTGAATTGGATTATTTTGTGTTTTAACAAAAAAGTTTAAACCCCTTTGATTTGGAATTAAATTAACCTTATGTTTAAAGAGTCAGAGAACCTTGCTTCAGTTTTCATAAAACAAAGCAACCCTATTTTGTCTTATGTACAAAATCAGGTAATTTTATTGGTTAGTTTTTGAGGTGAGAAGTTTAGAAAATACTCAGATTAACATGTTTTAAAAGTTAATAATATTTAAATTGGGAATTTTCTTTTAAAGTTAATTACATTTATATTTCAGTAAAATCATTCTCTTCCTTTCTATTTAAGTTTTTTTTCATGTTTGTAAGTTTCTATTTGTTCATCCTAAAGGTTGTTTTTACAAATACAAATGATTTTGACTGGCTGCATCTCAACTTCTAATCCTATAACTAGATTCTAGTTACAACTTAAAATTCCTAGTTTTAAGTTTCAATTTTTTGGTTGTAATAGATCAAGTAAATCAATACAGAAGTGTTTATTATTACCAGTGTGCTGTAGAAATATTTATTAAATATTTATATTTTTTATCTGCAGAATCAGAAAAGTACAAAATTAATACTTATCTGTAATTTATAGAATTCAGATATTTTGATACATGTACCTCAGAAGAAAATACTCAGTAAAACATTGTAAACCAACTTATTTTTGTAACAATTTGTATTCCAAATTTTAAGCTGATTCCCATTTAAAGTGTCTTAATTATTTGATTCGAGACTTTTACACATATATAATGCCATTTTGAAATGTATGAACATCTGCGATTTTTAAATATTACTAATTGATCTATAATAGCTCTTTTTGAAAGAGTGCCAGAAATTCATGTTGTTACATTGAATATTATGTTCACAAAAATAAATATAAATGATAAGAATTTCAGGTAGTTTGTTACATTTTTTTTTAATTTCCAAAATTATATACACATGAATTAAAATGAAGCAATAACACTCTGAAAGTATACTACATTGCAGACACTTTCATTACAGATAAAGGGTATTATAAGCTAGCACCACATACAATTCATCTATAGTGCCTTTCATCTGAACCATAAATACTTGTCATATTAATATAAAACATTCCACCTGTAAAAATCTGATTATTGTGGGTTTCTTGTGTGGTTGTAGGAAGGAGGATTCATTTAATTTCACTGTAACACATTGAATGTATGTAGGTTTTCTGACCATAAATGACCACGTGATTATTAAAAATACCCGGATTTTTAAGAAGAACCCAACGTAATAAAATTGGAAAAGATCGTTAAATTCTGGAAAATACTTTAAATTTAAAGTAAATCTTTTAATGAATAAATCTAGTTACACAGTTAGTTTTTTACACAAAAGCATAAATATATTTTAGAATCAATGACAGAAATCACTATCTCATTTAAATTGTTGAGAAATTTTTTTTTTTAATTACCATTTTTATTGTGGTCAAGATACCTTAAGGTTATCCTGAAAACTTGTTCAAAGGTTGAAAATAGCAATCACCAATACACTCCTGTCAAGTTTTAGTGCAATATGTTATATATTGTTATTGTAATGAGTTGACCATTAAATGTTGACAGTAACAAATGTTTTTAATTAAATAACTGATATTCAGTAGGGGGCATTTTTGTTTGATTTGATTTTAGAATTTTAGTCTCTCAATTGTACATTTTTTGTTATTGTTAGGAAATGACTTTTTCAAAGTACACCTGACCCATGGGTGCATGTGAGAAACATGTATAGCCATCACTTTGTGTCCATTGTCTGTCCATCAACAATTCACATTTTTATACTCTGCTTTTAGACTACTAGGCCAATATGAACCAAACTTTGCTGGAATGGCCTCTGTTGTCCTTTTTAGAATTGTATTCTAAGTCCCAATGGGCCATCCATAAAATATGGCTGCTGCAACAAAATAACAAAATGGTCTAAAAGATATCTGAAGAAACTGCAAAGGCAATTTGAGCCAAAGTTTAGTTACTTGAGTGGTCCTCCATCAGTTTAATCTGACATCCTCTGAAATTTATATAGAAATCTTTTCTGAAATGGCTTAGCCAATTAGAATCAAACTTTAGTGGAACAGTCCTTAAATTATCCCATAACAAAATTTTATCCAACATTTACACTGACCAACTAAGTTGGCTGCCATAGAACTCTATTGAAAATAATCTTATAAATCCTCTAGTCTGAAACATCTGAGTCAATTGGAACCTAATTTACAGACCTGCAAGATGCTTGCAACATCTGAACTTAGTTTAAAATCAGACCTTATTCGAAATAAACTTAAAAATTTGCTTGTCTAAAACTTCACAGCCAATTAGAAACATCCTACCAAAATTTTATTAGGCATCCCCACCGACCAACAAACATGGCACCACAGTGGAACTTAACCTTATAGAAAATTCATGTAAAAATGTATTGTTTGAATGGATCCAAACTGGTGAATTGGTCCTATACCCATTTTGTTCAGCATTCCTTTCTGGTGTAAAACATTAGTTATAAAGACACTGGTAGTGACATAGTGAGGTGAGCGTTATAGGCCTTTAGGAGCTTTGATTTATAGGAGGGACACACTGTATGAGAATGTTTCCCTGTTAGATTTTGGTCACATGGATAAAAAGCATGCTTTTATCTTTTATCTTTTTGAACGTCATTGAATTTGTAATACCAACCCTTAACTCTGCAGAATTTATGAAGGCTAATCAGTTTTTATTATATGTACCTTAAAAACTAAAAACTCATTAGTACAGGGTACTATTTAAACCCACAACTCCACTATTTATACATTATTTTAGAAAACTACAAGTAGTTAGAAACTACAGCAAGAATTCAAGCCTGTTTTGAATGTTCTAACAACATGATAAAACTAATTTTATGTTTTGTTATCCCTTTGAATTAGTTGTAGTGTAAATTTTTCTTTATATATGTATTGAAATCTGTAGTCTATAATTTATTTATACCTTTGTTAATTCAGAGATTGTAATTTGTAAAGCTTATTAATAGAAGTATGAATCTATGCACAGATGTCATTCTTGTTTCTTAATTAGTTTAACATCAGTAATTCTATTTCAAATGAATTCAATACCATGGAGGACTTGAACCTCTTTTCAGTTATTTAAGCATTCTTCCAATGTCAGTGGCTAATCCAGAGAGTGGCAGAGGGGATATTTGCTCCCTAAAATGAAAAAAAAAATATAGGAAAATTTCATGATTAAAATTTCAGAATGTGATATGATTTTCGAAAACCATTTTTACACTTTACATCCCCCTTATTTAATTTCTGGATTTTACAAAACTTAAGATATCGTAAAACTATTCTAAATGTACATGCCCTTTTAAAATATGACAGATCAAAAAAATTCAACCTCAATATATAAAGCATGAAATGTTCAAATAAATTTTTTAAACTTTTCATCAAGAGGAGAATATGAAAACTTTTTTATGACATTATGTCATGTGCATGTGTGGATATGCAATTTATTCATTGCTGACTTTGGTACAAATCTACATTTATTAGATTTTACACACTTGGTAAGGAGAGTTTCATAGATTATTGATGGACATTAAGTATACAAGTTGGAAGGTTATGACTGATTACAGTAAACAACCATGTCAGTCAGGAACACCTTTGTTGACACAATTGATTAAAAGTGTTTCAGCAAAATTTGCTATACTGCTTTCATATGATATATATATATAGAATATTCCCGCATTACCAGCTAATATAGTATTTGAACAAGATTTAAAAATAGGCATTCATGTGAAACTTTCACCAGAATTTCTTGCCTGTATTGCCATGAGTACAAATAAATTTGGTAGCACTGACAATGCCTGAATATTTTTTTAATTTGCAATCGGGATTCCAGTGAATGCTTCTGCGGATGAACATGTCAAATATTGGGTATGTTATAAAGGTCTGAAAATGCATTTACAATGTTTTGGCACGTAAAGTTTTTTTCGGTCAGAAATGGGAGAGCTAGGTGCTCCATTGCATTAACTTTCATTTCATTAAATGTAAATTCCGGATTTGTTAGATGGTGAATCCTCTTTACTAATGCTAATGCCTCTTTGTCTTTGATGCGTCATTTCAGCTCTGTGCCAAGATTTCTTCTACCCACATATCTAATGACGTGTTCTCGTGCATCAGGTTTTGACTCAAATTCTCGGAAGCGTTATGTATAGTTTCACATTTTGTATTTAGGGTCTTTTACTGCTTCTGTTATGGTATAGACTCTGGTTCATTGTTATAGGCCGTAATGGGACCTGTAGAAGTTTAAAATCTACTGTCATTTGGTTGGTGGCTGTCTCATGAAAAATCATACCGCATATCCTATTTTTATATTACTTGATAAAATATACGGTATATTCATTTCAGAAATGTAAAAATAGAAGCTGGGATAAGACAACCTTTTAAAATACAAAATTACAAATGTTGAATGAATATGGAAAATTTTGGATATGCTATATGAATATTTAAGGAGCAACCTCTCATCATTAGAACCGAAACATAGGAAGTCAAAGATCCATATATAGCAGAGAAGAAATATAAACCAAACAAATCGAAATGGGAGGCCAAATCTGACGGCAAGGACAACTACTCAGTGCAATACTTTTCGAAGCCTTTACGTATTTTCAATTTAGTGTTGAAATTTAAAGAACGAAGATGTGTAAATACTTACAATAGTTTATAGATAATAGGTATAGCAGAGAGGATGTGAGAGCAAATTGCATTGTCAACTGATGCGAAGTATAATAAATGTATATATTTTCCACGAACCGTTTTGAAAATATGACAATTTCATCAATATACACTATAGGATGTTGAAGTTGCGGTCTTTGTGCAGTTTTATATCGTTGGAGAATTCATTATTCCAATTGTGTATTATCAAAGCACCTTTATGTTTAGTGGCAGTGTCAATTAGGAGTACTTGCCAAAATACAGAGCGAGGGTCCAACGTTGAGAACATCTCTGATTGCCATTCGGTCACATCCATTTGAAAGACTGTAAAAAGAATTGGAGGTTCTTTTTTTTTTTTGCAAATTTATACGACGAGACTGTGCCAAGGGGATGTTAATTCCTTGAACATGTCGAAAATGCCATTCTTTTTACTATGTTTAGCTGGTGGTTCCAATGTTTTAGTTTGATGAGTGGTTACTCCTTGAAACGTGTCCAGCATAAACAAATTTCCCCTATTTTTTCAACATTGGTAAACCTGTATTTTTAAACCACTGGTGGACCAGAGGTCCTCGAGAGTATTCACCAGCCCATTCTTCAGACATAGAGCAGGAGTTGCTTCCGGAGCACCTGAACTCACCCTGGTTTTTGTAGGGTTCGTGTTACTCCAGCTTTAGTTTTCAGTGTAGTGTTG
>JAULBM010021651.1:0-11340 GCA_032357055.1 Geukensia granosissima | reverse complement strand
CCTCGCGTGCTTAATTGCGCGGTGATCATAAAGTTTGCTCGAATGCAATCGGGTATAGTTTCATCCAATCAAAAAAGGGATATTTTCTAGTTATTTAATAAAGTTTGTAGTTTACATTTAATTGTTCTTAGATCTTGCTTATATGACAGTTTTAGTGATTTCTAACATCATACCTGTTGCATAGGCGTCTTTGTTTCTTATGTTATATGTTGATTTATGTGCAAATGGTGTTTAGGTGAAATGCAAGGTATAAAAATTAATATTTGGTGACTATTTTTATGTTTTTGTTAATGTGTTTTCAATGGTCTAAATGTTAAATTAATCTTTTTTGTATAGCTTAAAAAAGAATATGGAATATTTGCCAGGAAGACACACATCTTTTTTGAATTGTTCACTGCATAAAGTTTCGTTTAGCTGTTACCTTAATTCACCATATTTCCGTGGAGCACATTTAAAAATAGTGCCTTGCATTTCTTTTTCTTATCAAATAGATTGTTCACGAAACAGAACATCAACAATTGTGAATACCTTACATTCACTACATATGAGGCGCTTTTCTGGATTAACCTTAATCAGGTACGCTCGGGACCAAATGTTGAAAAACGGGGAATTACGTGCAGGCAGGTAGAGAGGCATCCCTATCATATTTAACACATTTTTGGTAAGACTGATCGGATTAAGTAATATGATACCGACTAAAAATATAAAATAAACAATGTTGGAAAGATGTAAACTGTATCTTTCCAACATACATTTCAGTACCCATGATAAACATTGTTTTAAGATTTATCTGAGATTAAAAAGGTACAGGGATTAGTAACTACTAGTATTTTTCTTATAAATAACGTATTTAAATATATGCCGTTGCTGTAGTTTCCAGCAATAAAGTTGGAATAAAACAAGAGAAATTTTTTAAAAAAATACCCACTCAAACAGGAAAGTCTGTAGATTTGAATAGTGTTACTCACTTAATATTCAAATCAATATAAATTTACAAATTTCTTTAAAACAGAAGTAGGTATGTTATTACTGCAACATTTTTTGTGAATTAGCTTATTAATCAATCGATAATTAGGTGGCAATTTTCGAACTTTACACTGTTAATTGAATTCATTGACTAATAATATGATAAAATATATATCAAGTTTTAGACATTTTTATTTTTATTTCAAGTGATTATGAATTAAAGAATATGTTCGGGAAAAAGAGGCATTTAATCAAAGGAGAACTTAGATCCTGTTTAGGAAAATTGATTGTTTGAATGTATTACAGAAAAATGTTTTCCTTGCTTTTAACGAAAAATGAAATGTTCAAATTTTAATAAAAGATATTCTAGTGCACTTGCTGAAATTGACTAAATAAAATTATATAAGTTTGAGATATAAAATATTACAAGCTTAATGTCCAACTTGTCCGTAGTTCACATACCAAAGATTAATCTCGTCGTAATTTAAACAAAAAGTGAAAAATTACCCCACTTTAATCTTAAAAAATATTGATAAAAAGTTAGAATTTCCTAATAAAATTTATATCAATGCAGTCCACAAACATTTCTCTTTACAAACATATGCATTTCATTAATGTTCTGTCATTACATTTCTCTCTAACTTATGCACAATTTGACAATGTTTCAACAAAGAAATTGCTAAAAAAATCCAGTCGTGTACAGGTAACATGGAACGACCAGGATAATTTAAATTTTGACCCGAGTTACTTTTCCCATTTTTTTTATCCCAGTATTTATGCAAACTTTGCTTTACACATCTTTTTTGTCCAAACAGGGAAACAACTTCGAAAATTAGCTGTTACTGTAGATGGAAAGCGATGTGCGTCACATTACGGGTCCGTGAAGAAAGGCCAAAAATTATCATTATCTTGCAATAAACCCCTTTGGGAAAGAAAAGTTAAAGTGAGAAGAGCAGGTTACGGAACTCTATCATTAGCAGAAGTTGAAGTGATAGCAAAACCAGGTAAATGTTATCTTATTTGGTTACATTTATAAAGGTAATTGTTGGTTTCTGGTAAATATTGTATGTTGTTCTTTTGTGTATCATTTCAACTAAATATCGATCACTTGTACAGTTTATTTACATATTTTCTCATACAGCTGATTGATATAACCATAATGATTTCTGCTGTTGACTGGTGTTATTTGTCGTGGTATTTTCATCACTAATAATATCCACGTTGTTAGATTGATATTTAAATACACATGTTCACGCAGTGGGCGTTTCCGTTGAACACGTAGAACGCTACCGAAACTCTTTTCATTACTAAAAAACTCATCCTACTATAACATCAGTTTTTATAAAAATTAAAACAAAAATTAAAATTTACTACCATTGCTGCTAGAACGATCATACAAAAACAATTTGATGTTACCGAAGGTACAGACTAACATCAATACACGCCTAACAAAAGCCTACAGCTTGTGTGAGACAAACACTATAAAAAGAGGCAACCTGGGCGATCTAGGAAGGTGAAAAGCTCCTTCTTCACTAGTGATAAATGTCACATATAATCTTTAATTTACAGTTTCTTTGAGAATATGCTGGTATATTATTAATGCCTTTGGCTGTTAAAATTATTTTTACACGACGTACACCTCGAACACTGAGAATGTCAAATAATTCTTTTTGTTTTATTAACAATAATTCTAGTATATTTTCTATTATTATCAATCTTAAGGAAAAAAAATAAAGATAATTAATTATTTCATTTTAGACAAGAAAAGAAAGCGAGATTGATCAAAGATTAGACCTTAATCTAAATAATGATTAATCTGTATTTCAGACTTTATATTTGAGGTTTGATTAAACTATTGTCAGAAAAAGTATAAAGTGTGTTATACAAATGTCTTTATGAAAGGTAAAGTAAAAATCATGTGTCTTAGTACCATCTTGATACTTCTAAAGGACTTCCTGTGTTAGGGTTTCAATGTTACTAATAAGCGGTTTCTTTTTTTGATTGCATATAGCAAATCAAAATTAACGAAACTTAGGCAATTTGTAAACTTGTATTCTGAATGTTCAATTTATTTAAATCTTTATTGAAACCTTTAAACATTTATTAATTCGAATTGAAAACATGTTTTGGGAACAGATAGTATTTTTAATTAATGAGACTTTAACCTGATTTTGAATTAACTGAATCTAGCTTCGAATTATTCAAGACAAGCTTTTTTTTGTTTACTTGAATATATTTCTTTAATGTTTTTTAAATGAATCTTTAAATGACAAAACGACAAAATCCAACAAGATTTGACTTTTGGAATCAATGAATAGTACCCAGGCAATTTTGAATGAAAAAGCGACAACAAGATGTACCAACTATGAAAAAGTACTTGCTGTTTGATAGCTAGTTCAAAATCCAAACACAGTTGATAACAATCTTGGTTAAGACATCAAATAATGCTAACTATTCGTGTTGGATTTATTATAAAAATATCATCAATAGCCAAAGAAAACAAGGAGACGACCAAAGTAAATTGTTATAACTTGTGTCCAATCCCATTGTTCTTTTTGACAATAAAATATGTTTAAACTAAACATAAGAAAACAAGGTACTGTGCGAGTGCCAAAAATAAAAAATATCGACAACATTTAGAAAAGCAATTGTAACAAAATATTGATTAAAACTAGTATTGATGTGAATTATTGGTCAGAGAGTCTATGTTGCTTTAAAGAAGACAATATTCAAAGATCTAAAATAATGTTATAAATTTATATAACCGTTATTTAAAGTATATTGAAGCAAGTATAAAGTCAAAATGAGTTAAATTTAAGAGCTTTATTTACCACGTATTTTTAAAAATTTGGTCATGATATCCCATTTTTATCAATTTACTGCAGATGCAACCAAACTTTAATATTATATTTTTTTTATTTAGGATAGTATTGGTAAATGTTCTAGCTAATAATGTATAGGAAATTTCAGCCTTAATAATGTAAAAATAGGAGATGTGGCATGATTGTCCATGAGACAGCCACCCACCAAGCGACAGTAGAATTGGTAAAAAAGATTGAAATCTAAACCTCGGATTAAACGTCCAGTGAATGACAATGACATAGTCCTGGTAATACTCTCTAGTCCAACAAAAGATCCTAAACAAAATAAGATACAAAACAATCTTGCTCTGAATTTAGTTGGAAAAATAATCTTTCAGAGTTCACCTCGAAAATAAAAAAATAGTTGCTGACAAAATGGTGATCTATAAATTGCCTCTTATACAAATATGTTTTTATAAACAATAAATATGCATTACATCCACATCCGTCCCTCTCCCAATGCAATATTAGATGAGATAGATTTGGCGTCCTACGTCAGCCGCGGATCTAGGATTTAATGTTGGGGGGGGGGGGGGGGTCCATGTCAGTGACCTGGTAGGTCCAAGGGGGGTGAAGCCCCCCGGAAGCTCATAGAAACTAGGAAATTTAAGACTAAAAAATTATTCTTTTACTCTATTTTCTATGTTTTAATCATAGACTTTCTATGCTTTTGGTTTTAATGCAACAGATTTCAGGTTACTCCACGAAATGCGCATGTAGCATATCAAAATTTATCATTCTTAAACAACATTTGTAAACTTGTATTTATAGATTAATAAGGACTTTGTGTTATGTAAGACAAGAAGCAGCATTCCTTAAACAACAGCCAAGACGACACCAAATGTATATCCGTCTTATGAAACTGTCTAGACTGTCGATAAAACAACATGCTAACTGTTATGCCTATAGTGTGCCAATGCTCTTTGTTTTGTCCTATTTAATTTGTTGGATGATGTATTACAAATGATGACAAGAGTCTACGCATGACTGGTTCATGTATTTTAACATTGTTCTGTTTCGTAAAATTATGAATTTGTCTTCTGTGAAAGGAGGTTCGCTGGTCATGTCTCTGAAATGTACTAATACATCTAATTTTAAAATAATAAAATATTTGCGTATTTGTCCACAGGCAACTTTCTTGCTGTTACTGTATTTTATTAAATACATTGTCAAATTTGTAAATAATCTAACTTTCAGTATTTTCCATACAAACCAAATAAAAGATCAAGAGAGAATCGTTTCCTGCTAAATATTCTAGCAGAAATTGTTTATTTCAAATCAGAGGAAAATCCTGAGATAACCTGTTTCCGCCGTTTTAAGGAGCACACCAAACTATCAATATCTTTGGTTTATCAAACCTCTCCTCAAACTACACCTGTATGAAAACTATTTGTCAACAAAGTTAATCATTTAGAGAATGACCTCAGAACTTTCTTAATTTTGTAATTGTTGAATATATGGTGTTTAAATGAAATTGGTTACAGAAACATGTATCTGTGTATTAAGAATAAAATTTTAAAAGTTAGTGCGATTTGATGAGGTGTCCAGTCATGATTTTTATCCCTCCTGTTAGTATATGCTGTTTGAGACAGGTGAGCAATTTTCCTTGATTAGCTTTATTCAAAAGATCTCTAGAGTAAATAGTAATGATGTATCTGAAGAAGTCCTGGTTATTTACTTTAAAGATATTGCACAGGACCTTGAGTCTAGGATATTTACTGTTTTTGTCAATAAAATGTCACAAAAAATAGTTTACCATCATTATTTGAACTTTTGTGTCTGACTTTCTCTCTCCTGATCAAATTTTTTTTTTATGCCCCGATTTCTATCCTTTAACTTCTTTAACTTGGTAAAAGTGAGAAATAGGGGCATCAAGATAGCAGTAAGTAAAAAATCAAATTTATCTATTAAATCTCATTTTGAAGGATCTTTGTGGAGTTTGGCAATAAACTGGGATTCATAACAAAAAAGGAAAATATCTGCAATAAAAGGGGCACAGTTGGTACCCATTGGAATTCCTACAACCTGTTGATAAATTTTATTGCCGAAACTTGATGTTAACATCCGCAAGCAGAAAATTTAAATGGAATTTATCATTTTATAAGTCCATTGAGGGTATCTTTTATAGTAGCCTTTTTCATCCGAGAAAAAAGCACGATTACTGTTACAGCAAATATATTTTGCTATCTCAGTATGATTCTGATTTCATGTAAGAATTTCAGGCAGATAGCGAAAATGACATATTAACTGTCACTTGACAATTTTACCCGATAATGAAGACACATGATCGACAAACCTATGTGGATTTCCCAAACAATTTTTTTAGTTTTGATGACTTCTTTAGTTGTTTTTCATTAGTCAGTGCCTGCTCAATGGGTTTCATCTACTCATTTAGAATAAATAAGGCTTTTGTTGTGATATTTATCTATGGGATGTATCAAAAACACACAACCATTTTTTGGAATCCTGACTACCAGAGTACATTTTATGATCATTTGCTATATTTTGATATGAATTCTTTAACATGCACCAATTTCATTCCGTCCTAATAATACAAAAAGCATAGTCCCCTTTCTGATTGGCTGATACATTAAAAATGGCCAATTGTATGAATATTTGACAGAGCAATATAGATTTTCCTCATTGCGTTCTGATCAGACAAAAACTGTGGCCGCCAATGACAATTCTTGCTGCTGATTGGCTGACAAATAAACATATTGTATCATCTTAAGCCACCATGTTAAATGTATGAATATTTAACATGGATCATGTATGTAAGGTCCTGTAAAGTTTTACTCATTTTGTCTCAATTGGACAAAAACATGGTCGCAAAAGCTGATCCTCGTTTCTAATTGACTGAAACATTACAAAATCTTCTCCTCTGTAACAAATCAGCAAAATGTAATACATGAAAAACTATTCATCATTTAGTTCACTTTAGCCTTACGGTTTTAGAATAGAAGATAAAAATGTAAAATTTTAAAGACGACGGAGTCAAGTGATAATAAAAGCTCACATGACATCGGCTAGGTGAGCTCAAAATCTTAGCCTCTTATACCCCTTAGCTTGGCCAAATAGTTTTCTCATTTCATTCTGAAAAGACTAAAATATTGCCTTCATTAACAAATCTTGTTTCTGCTCAGCTGACACATAAACAAATCTTATCCTCTGAAGCCACTTGGTTGACGTATTAATATCTGACATGGAGCATGTAAGGTCCAACAAAATTTATGGAAGTCATCAATGTTTCCTCGATTCTGATTGGCTAATGCATTATTATTATTTTTCCCCCGAAACTGCTAGATCAAATGGAAAAAAAACATTTGACAAGAAACGTCCAAATAAGGTCCTTCATAAAGATTCCTTATTTTATCTCAATAAGACAAATAAAAATTTTGAGCTCAAGAGTTGATTCAATTTGGAAAAATTAGAAAAATTTTATTTTCCATCTGATTTTGATGGGGTTTTTTCCAAATGATTCCTTATGAAAATTTTAACAAAAGTGACACCAGTTTTGAGGATAAAACAAGTCAAAATGATCACTCATCCAGTCCTATTAAAGTGTCCAGCAATTCACACTTTCCAAAACCTTGAACATGTGAACGTATATGATGCTGCGCTACATTAATGCTACTTGAAATCTAAAGTTTTAAAAAACAATTTTGTGTTTGCTTTTACCGAATCCCTACATAATTATGGAGGGTTCTTACCTTGTTTTGCACACGGTAAATGTCCTTTCCTCTAGATTTGACTATTTCAGTTTTTTGGATATGAGTATTTCTCTATTTTTGGATCTCGATCTTCTATGTATTGGATCTTATGCTGCTGATAAAAGGTTACTTATTCATTGATAGATTGGATGGTGCTTAAAATCCAGTAGCAAATATTTCATGCATATTCAGGACAACATCATAGTAATGATGAGTAAAGATGAATGAAACCTGCTTTGTACTAAACCCACACCCTCAGCCAGATTTAAAACGTGCTAGCTCACAAAAGCAACAGTCTGCAGAAGACATGCCACTGTACCCAGACACATTATTCTGACCGTGGGCAGACTAGTCTTTGCTCTTACTCCTAAATGCTGTGTGCCTATCAGAGTAGCAGCAAATACTCATATTAATGTCTTTGGTCTGGTGATCCAACCCACAACCTTCAGCATTAAAGGTGAGCACGCTAACTATTACACCACTGAGGCAGTAGGTAACACATTAGCCTCCATGTTTAAAATAATGAATAATAAATGTGTATTTTCTGCTTTTGTAATGAAGAATGATTAAGTCACAGTGTGTCAATGCTAGTCCATGTGTTAAATTTTAGAAACCATATGGGAAACTTAATCAGACTTACTCATGCATACCCCATGACTGTAGCCAAATATTTCCTAGCTAGTTTGGGGTTACGTCAACTTTCAAAGCAACCTTCATGGCCTGGATCTGGGGTATTTGTGCAAAATCCTGCAATCAAGCCATTTACTGGCACACCTTTGTCATTGCAAGAAGTCCTGTTTTTTTACTTTAATAGTCAGACTTCAGTCTGAATTGCGAGCTTAATAGTGCTTAATGGTTTCAAGGGGAAGGGGGGGCAGGGGTTGGCTGAACCACTTGAACCCTCTGGTTACGGGTATGATGTTGAAGATCAGATCAACCTTAGTCCTCCACAAATTCTTTGCTATGAAAGAACAATTAACTTATTTTACCATTCTTTGAATCATGAAAGACATAAACAAAAACAAAAAGCTCTTTATCAGCTACTAAATAAATAAACATGGCCCTTTAATCCACAACATAAAAAGTTTCCTTTAAATGGCCTAAGATGACTGAACACATACAAAATTCTAAATGTTTTTATTTCCACTAGGATATCACAGCTGTGTGATTAAACATTATGTGACATCAAGTCAAACATTTAATGCATCTGGAGATTAAATATGGTGTTCATAAAGATGACCACAACAAATCATTTAAATTAAATTATAACTAATTCTTGTAAATACAATACTGTAAATTTCAAAAATATTTAGACGTTTTTTGTTATTGTGAGTATTGCAAATAATTGAGAATTGCAATAAAAGAATTTTTAAATGTTTTAAAGATATGCAAATACACCTTTTTCTGAAATTGTGTTCCATTTTCAGCAGAAAATCAATAATCCCAATAATATCTGAATTCCCAGTATTAAAACTTTTTAGTGATTCACAGATACTGCAATGAAGCTAAATTTTCTCAAAAATTCAAACTTCACTTTATTTTGGCAAATGTAATTTAATCTATACACCATAAGAATTTTGAGCTTTAAATTATTTATTCAAGAGATATTTTATTACATGATAAAGGTGTATCACGATTCTACACTCTGTAAGGAACAAAAATATTGTTTCCAATTAAGGATTAAATAACAATGTAATTATAATGGCGAGACTGAATAAACAAACTATGAACGTCAAATATTGTTTAAGGGGTTAAATGAATATTTCCAATAATTGAAAAAGCTTACAATTTTTTTGTAGAATCAGCAAATTTAACACAGACTAAAATGTACTCATGGACTATAATTAGTTTCTGCATCAATATAAATAAAGCAATAAATTAAGATTTATTATATGTATATCTTAAACGAATTATCAAAATAAATCAAAAATTATGTTCTCATTAATTATACTTTTTTAAATTTCTAGAACTGGAATATTAAAATAATACTATCATTATAAATCAGTTGGTATTATATTTTAGCAAAATAAGTTTCAAATTTTAAACATTTATAAAAGCAAATCCATCAATTGCATAAATTAACTAAATTTTTCTTAGATATATTTATCAAACAGTAATTAATTTCACAGTAGAACTGCCATTCACAATTTTTGTTTTTTGCTAGAATCACTGTCTTCACCATCTACATCCATGACTTCTTGGATAGCCATAGATGGCGCTATAAACTGCAGCAAAGGATTCTGGGACTGACTACCAAATAAGGTTGTTAGCAATGCTACACCATAACCTGTTGCTCGCTCTCCCTGAAATAAACAAGTGTGGACACTAAAATGTATGATTAAGTAATTATACTATATATGTCTATAAAATTTGGTATTGAATTTAGTAAATAAATTGATCCATTGAATATTGCCTCACACGCTGCATGCTTAGTGGAGAAGCAGCAAATACCAATGCATTTAGTTTGACCCAGCCAGGGATGCAAACCCACAACCTTTCACACTCCAGGCCAGCATGCTAAGCATTACACCTCTAAGGGGTATATGAACGGAACTGTATAATTGATAATATAGATAATTCTGTAAATTTGTATTGGTTCAGAACCTCAAGTACTTTAGTAGTTATTTATCTCATACAGACATTACTTTTAAGTGGCCCCTAAGATGTTCATGATGTTCAACCTGAACAATTAGCGAAAAAACAATAATCACATTTTTTAAATATACTTACATTGTGTACAGGTGCGGCCATGTCTATATGTAACCACATTCCTGGATAATTGAATCCTAGATGTGAACCAATAAATAAACCAGCACATGACACCTGGGCATTACTTCTATCCTGTTACAAAAGATAAAAATGAAGCATGATGTTCTGTATTCCTTGTATTAAGTGGCCTAGGGCACGTAAAAAATTAAACCACAGGGCACTTAACAAAATTGGAAATCCAAAAATTTTCCAGTCCAGTTAAATAAATTTGTTATTTCCATAGATTAGAATAGCCTGAAATGAATAATTCTAGTTTCCCTCCCTTTGTTAAATGTCTCTCTATATCAAATTGTTGTTTTCCTAAAGAATTTTCTGTTCTTCAATCTAGCAATAATGAAAGTTTGCAGGTTTGCTTAAAGATTCAATCAAAATTAAGGTAAGGGGCACTTAATACGAAAAATACAGTATATTAGTTTGAAAGAAACACAAACAGTGTATAACTAAATCCAAAATTACTGATATTCAGAAGGCTTTTTTTTATAGATTGGAATTCCAAATACTGTAAATGTTCCAATAAAAGCCAACTGTCTCCTTTCATTTCAAGATGGCTAAATCAACCTCTCAGCCTAGATCAACACACCCCTGACATAAATCTTTTCTTAGAGCAGAGAAAACACTGGTTTTCATACTTTATTGATAACAAAAACCAATCAAGATTTTAAATTTGTTTTAAACTACAGAAACACAAGCCGCAAAGAATGGGAAATTAATTTTTCCATCTTACAGGAAAGAGCGTAAAAAAGTTGTCTAAGGCCACCCCAAATTTATTTTCAGTTGTTCAGATTTTTAATGATAAAAATAGGCATGAGCAAGCAAAATTTTTTTTTCGTAATGGCAAAATATTGGAGCACAACCTCAAAAACTAATGGAAACACAACAGATTAAAGTTTTTCCTTTAAGTTTGACTTCTTATTTGAGGAGCGAGCAAGCAAATTTAAATATTTATAATGAGGAATAACCAAGGCTCCGGAAACGGTCATATTTGTCGGACATGACCGAAATTTTAGTCAAAATGACCGAAAGCAAATTTTGGT
>JAULBM010021641.1:0-11340 GCA_032357055.1 Geukensia granosissima | reverse complement strand
GGGAGGGGTATTTGCGAAAAATACCAGTCTTGGGAATCAAATTTCCCTCGCTGTCGGCTCGGGAAATTTTTCTTCCCGCGACTGGTATTTTTTCGCAAATACCCCTCCCCGTCATGATATATCTGTTTATAATTACTATTTCAATCGCGCGAATAAGTAAACATGAAATATTAAAACACAAGTATTTCTTGAATTTATACAATATCAGTTACCATATATTTCTCGTAAAAAGTTTTAAACATATACATACCAGACAAATCTACTGATGTAAACAGACAAAATGAGAAAAAAACGAAAAATTAAAAATTTTAAAAGAGAGAGAAAGCTAGATCGCGGATGATATGTTACAGGTATGAACACCCCGTTATCAATGTGTATAACAAGTGGACTTGAATTTAAGTGTGTTAATTTGCATATCTTTATTTAGTTTAAACATATTTTATTATCAAAACGAACAATTGCATTGGATACAAGTTATTTCAATTTATAATATCCTCTCGATGCAGTTTTACAAACACTTCGAGATGACAGCACTGTTACATAAACATACATATACTTATAGATTCAAATAACACACAGATAATAACAGAAATACAAAGGCAAAATAATTGCCATGGAACTTGGGATTGTGGAGGGAGAGAGCCCTATATTTGGTTTTGATTGATTTAGGTTTAAAGTCACTTTATACAATTTTTCAGCGGCGGTTAGTTTTATTAGTAGAGGAAGCCGTAATGAACCAACTATCATTGTGGGGGGGAGAAGCAGCAAATATCAATTTTTAATGTCTTTGATTTGTCCCGGTCGGGGATCGAACCCACGACGCGAGTACTCAAATTATTACACTACCTAGGCTTAAGTAGAAAAGGAAGACCAAACTAAAAATTTAAGACAATCACTTTCAGATGTTTTGTCCTCGTAATCATTTTTAGAACAGGAACAGTCTAGATTCGCTCCTGTGTGTGGCTGCCCAAAAATTAACTTATCCGTACAAGTATTCTCAGAAAATTGAAACCTTCCCGTGAGGGATTCAAACTTTAAAAAGGGATCCAGTATACAATGTTCGATAAAAATTGGGGTCCAGACACAAATTACTGTAAACTCTGAAAAAATTGTACAAACTGTGGGATGGAAGCTGTAAACATAGTCCTATGTAATCAAAATCGTAGCAAGTAAACAGTTATCTACAAATATGTGAAACAGAATAACATTAGTGGAACAAAAACCGAACACCCTGAAAAATCGCAGCACCCACCAACGCGCAAATACAGCAAAATTGAAATTAAAGAAAATAATAAATCTACACCATATGCCGTGAAGTTTCACGCACACAAAAACTATGCCAAGAAGGGATATACGGTATGCATATAATTTGGAAAGTGGGAAAAATTGTGTTAACTGCAATTGAATACTTCCTTTTCTTTTCAGTCTCCGTTAAAAACCACATGTTTAGACAATATTCCAGTAACCTTATAGTACATTCTTTGGCTATCATCACTACTAGATCCTACCTGTACCTGTAATTCATGTGTTTATTGCTACATTAAACAATTTTAGCAGTTCCCAAAAGTTGACAAAATAACTGCCTGGGGATATTTTAACATCATGTTGTCACTGATCAGTTTGGGTTCGACGGTTGTGTAGCTATAGGTATTTTTTCACACACTGTTTAGGCATATAGACATATAAAAAAACGCGTCCCGTACCTGTAAAAGAATGCGGAAGGCAGTTGAAGTTAATAACGTCACTGTTCTCAGTCGAACTCAGTTATTTATTTAATTTGAATGAAAGATTTAAAGTTGTTAAAATTTATTTTATAATATGGTTTCATTATGATATATTTATTTAAATTGATGTAAGAGTTGTTTAATTTAGAAAAAAAATATCAGATTGTGGTTTGAAAAGCTTAATTTAATTTAATTGTTTCAATTGTGAGGAGGTTTTGGACCGGTCGGTCGCAGAGAACTTTGTATAAATTATTATTTAAATCAAACAACCGAAATTGAGGAAGTCCTAGCAGGTTCCACTGCGTTGGTGTGTTTGTACAACAGTTTGAATTTCGGAATATGGTATATATAAGAAGTTTGTTTTACCCATTAGTTTTAAATTTATTAACCGAAATAGTTGCCAAAGAAGGAAGTATGCATACTATCCCAGAACGGATCTGGAAGCCAGCCAAATAAATGAAAGACAGCACAACGAGTGGGACCATGGAAGCGGCTCCCAATAAGCGTACTCTAATTGAATTCCAACCATGGGATCTTTAACGTACCCAGAGCGTCGGGTGCTTTGATACAGGACATCTGTACAACGGGATTATACCCTAACAAATTTAATTGTAAAGATTCTTAGTTTGTTTTATATATTGTTTCCATTAAAACTTATTTTATTCTGATGAATTGTTTTTTTTTTTTTTTTTTTTGAAAGTTAAGAAGTCGGTTGATTACTACAGTCGCGTATATGCTTGGCCATCAATGCTTATTTAACTAACTTATATAAATTATAGATGACCCATACAAAATACATCGTTATTGAACTTGTTATAAATATTGTTTAAATTTTGTTATTAACATTAAATTAATATGATTTTTATATAAATTTTTTATTCAATGACAGCGGTAACACTTCTTGTTATGTGACGTATTGTATAACGTATGAATGCGTTGAAGATCATCACGTTTAAAATTCTCACAACAGGAATACACAAAACGGAACCCGCAATTCTGGCTGATCTGCAAAATACCTTGCAGTATCATATATTTCGTATGGGTTGTTTTTTATTTCTGTTTATTCATAAAATTATTATTAAATTTATTTATGTAAAATTTGCATTCTGAAATCTTTTGGGTTCATCTTATAAATAAGTTAGGTAATTTAAGTCACCAGAGGTTAAGTGTAATGCGCATTTTGAGACGACCACCGAATACGATCGCCTTGAAGAGAAAAATCTACCTGCAACGTAAACAGTCTTTTTCCTTAATCTTATCGGTCACTTCCTTAATTTTAGCAAACCACCTTAAAATTACCGCATTTCCCTTGTAGAACCATCCTTAATCTCCTCGCACTTACCTAAAAAAATAAGGAAATACCGCTAACATTAAGGAAGGGGCGAGGAGATTAAGGAAAAGCGTTTACTAGTGCACGGTGTTAATGAAAACAAGTCCAATTGGATTTAGTGTTCAAATATTATAAGATATAAAAAAAATCATGGGATTGTGCAAATGCAAATTTAAAAAAAAAACATAGATACAAAGGATTTATAAAATGTTGTACAAAAAAAATCTGTTAAATTCAGTATTGCGCTAACAAGAAGAAAGTCATTATTAGAAGCAATAATAACCATATTTTAAGATATAACAATATGTATTCTTGTCTATATTTTTTTGCTAAAATTCTCTCAGAAAAAAGCATTATTTATCGCATTTAAACAAGAATTATCTGGAAAAAAACATCGCATCTTCATTTTTCTCAAATTCTGTCGGTTTAACTTTCAATATAAGAACAAAAACGACAAAAATTTATCTTTAAACGCTTAGAGTACTATATCGCTATACAATTTGTAAAAGAAAACGCAGATAGAAGTCCATTATTTCCGCGAGCATTTATTTAGTAACAGGCAGATAATTAATGATATTGATACAATTATACAATCAACATGATCAAAATAAATCAATTTCTTTTCGTCAGCAGATAATACATCAAACTTAAATTAAAGCGATAAAAAATAAATTGCACGATAACACTGAACTCATATAAACCATTATTTGATACATTAATACGTTCAAACATTGAAGTAACTTAAAAACTACAATAGTTGAATATTAATTTTAAAACTTGTACAGTTGTGTTGACTTTTTTCAAGTTTTTTCTTCTAAGATTACACATTGAGAACGATGCCATTTTTTTAAGAAATAAAATTCCTATTAACAAAAATATGATTCTCATTCTAAATTTAAATTTGCACGAAATCGAGTAAAAATACAGAAAGCAAAGTTCTGTTCCATTCACTTTTTCAGAAAATGTGAATTTGTGTTTATTATAATTATGATTATAAAGATTTCATAACTGAAAAATAAAAATAAATTATTTCTCGAACATGTTCTCATACAAGCAAATTCATTGTCTACAATTTTAGAAATGGTTCATGACAAATGATATGTCCAGAAAATGCGCAGAAAGGTTGATTGACATTTCACAACTCATGTTTGAATCTACTATTTCTTCTTTGCTTGGAGAAATGCTTATTTGGATTAGGCAGGCATGTTACGTTGGGTCATATCAAGAAATTGTTAAAAATAACAAGATAAAGACAGAAAAAACTGTACGTGATAAAAATATTTAAAATAAAAGAAAGTAACGTTTCAACGAATGTATAATTACAGGAGGACACTTTGTGTATCGATTCGTCGATTCTTACTTTGTATGGAATTTCCCATTTGATTACATGACTACTTTTTTCGACGAATTGTTTTACAAATTCGGAACTTGTTATTATTGAAGTTGTCACCAATTAAACACTTAAATTTTTATGTCGATAAATACATCGTTTTGTGCGGGACTATTTAGAATTTTAAAATAATTTTTCAAAATGTTGAAATCACGTGAATGTTTATCGTTACAGAAATATTTTATCATTTGTTTTGTCAACTATTGTAGTGCTTTAATGTTTTTTTGTTGTGACTTATCTCTATATCGTTGTACTATTTATCAACAACGGTTTCAGAAATAAAGCAAGCAAGCACATATGTGTTGCAAAAATGTTTTTTGAATTTTTGAAAATAAAGTTACTCTAAAATGTCCCAGAAATATTTGTAAAGACAGTCTCAAAAAGGCTTTATGAAGTGGCTTTGAAACATTTTTGACTAATGCTTTGAAAATATCTTTAAAAATATCTTATCACGTGAATGTGTATGGTCACAGAAACATATTTAATTTTTTTATGCTAAATGCTTTAAATGCTAATAATTCATAAAATGTTTTTGAAAATGTAGGAACGGTTAATTTTCAAAAACATTCTCCATGCATTGTCCTGGAGAACTTTGTGTTGTATTTTATTTTGGCAGAAACTTAACGAAAATTCAAAACCCAAACACCCCCATCATTAACAAATATCCATGATCTTTATTCCCAATAGCTTCAAGTTACTTATTAGTTCTTAAGATATTTAATTTCTTTTTTTTTTCTCTCTCTAAGGAAATTATGCAATAACTATGAAATGTTAAAATGAAACACAATTTTTCGTTATGTTTGTACATGTTTTTCAATTGTAACGTAAACAACAGATTGGAAAGAGATGATCTCTTAACCACATTGTATCACTATTCTTGAGTTCGCCGTCCGAAATTTAATTCCTCGTGATAAAATATTTACTCCGCTTGACCTATCTGACGTCAAAAACAATTTTTACTGTAAAATTTGTACCGTATGCAATTGCACAATGTCGGATTGGACTGTGTATTGTTTCATTCCAAGGAGAGAATCTTATGACTGTATCTGTCATGTTTTACTTGTAATAACAAAATGATGTAAACTTTGCAAAATATTTATTGCTCACTTATTTTAGAAACTTATTTAAAATGTATTCACAATTTCTTATTTGGCTTTTGATTTGTTTAGATTTTAGCGATTGTATTATGTTTGGTACTTGTATTCCTACGTATTGATTTTAATGCCACTGGTGAGAGTTTTTTTCTTGATATACATATAGCATATAAAAATTCTCCAAATGCATTCAACATGGGTAATTTTGTATTTGAACTTTAAGTCAGTTTTTTTAAGGCTGTACTTAGAGTTTGTATTTAATCATGTTAATATTGTAACATATTAGAGACATCAAAATAATGAAAAACATAAACTTCATTTTTTCATTTTGTGTGATATTTGATAATTTAAATTAGAAACGTCTTTAGATATATACCGATGAATCTAGAAAAAATATAACATAATATTAAGGAAAAATTCGTATGCTAGTTTAGGTTAAAAACTTACAGTGTTTGTATAAAGTATGACGAACGTTTTGAAAGTCGAGACTAAAATAATCATTAGTATCTCTCTGAGCCTGTTATTGCCAGTGATAAATATAGATAAAGCAATAAGACAACACCTGATAATTTTTGTTTAAAATAGGAGACGTTACATGATTGTCCTAGGGACAGACATCCACTTAATATCAGTCGAATTTAAACTTCAACAGGTCCGACCATGGCCTTAAATGATGAGTCCATATCGTAACGGGAGCTGTAAAATGGCCGGAATACAAAATGTGAAAATATTCATAAAACATGACATTCCACATATATTTAACTGAAAAACAGATGAACAAATAACAATAAATGCCTACTTAAACAACGACAACCACTGGACTACAGATTCCTGGATGGGGCATGCACATTAAGTATGTAGCTGGGTTAAAATGGTCGGTGATGTTTATCGTTCAAACATATTTTATCATTTGAAAATATTTGTGTCTTATCTTTTATTTTTATACACTTAATTTACTCGTAGTATGGTTAATTTCCCTAATTATCAAACGTTACATTTCAATTGTAAACAGCTACACCTGATACGTCTCATTTGAAAATGCCTGGAAGATGCTCTACCAGAATTTATCCTTCTAATTAGAAAAAAAGATGATGTGCTGTACTGGAATGGAAGATGGCCGCCTTGCTGTCTGGTGGCGTGACATTCTTCAAAATAGCTCCTAGGTATCAATATCAGAAAGGCGACAGGAAAAACAAGACAGAAAAGTGAACGTACATTTAGCCGAACCACAGAAATATATTTATACTTCACATGTACATTCTTTATCATTCCGTTTTTAATAAACAATTGTAACAGCTTTTAATATTGAGGTTTAGTACACATATGATATTAAAGTAAAGGATGATGATATTTCTGCTAACTGTGTCAGAAATCAAATACCCCTGGTGTTTATGCAGAAATTACAAAAAATGATTTAAAATTCTTGCGTTCTGAAAAAAATTTTGTTTTAAAGAAACCATTTCATGGTCTTTTTCTTTTTACTTTTGAACTTCGAATCACAGTTTTTCATCTCAGAACTGTTTTGGGCAGCAATAAGAGATGCGATAATACAACAACGAAAAATACCTCGTTTTTAATTAATATTCTGGTTTTACGGTGTAACTGTACCTTATTTTTTGAGGTCATCGTTTTATTTGAAAATCCTATTTTAGATCTTCTGATCAATTATTAAAATACTAAATAAAAGCACATGCAAAACTTTAATATCTCTTAAAAAAAAACTGCTGACGATTCTGAAAATATTTTTCATAGTAAAAATACCGGTAATAAAAATGTAACCAAACACCACAAGTCCAAAGTTTTAATATTGCAATGTCAATAGATGTGAAGAAAAACAAAACTGCACTACACAAAAGACATTTAAATCTCCACATGAAATTCGACAATGTGACATGTTATTCGCTTTCGAGTTATCAGCAAAAAAAGAGAAAATATTATTTTTTGACAAAAAATCTTGTTTAAAGTGGCTAGACTTAATAGATTCAAATCTCACAATTATGATTAATAAGTCAAAGAGTGTTATCAGCAAAAACAACGATCTGAGTATTTTGAATCAATAACTCAATAGTGTTTATATTAAAATTGGTCATCAAAATGTCTTTAATTGAAAGTTTTAGGTATTCAGATCGTTTGACATTTTCTCCGTTAAATTTCTTACTGAATGCTAAATGCTTTCTTTATTTTGATTGTAAGTATTATGATTATGTCGATTTACAAGGCAAAGGCTGCTAATCTTGTTAATAACAATGTTTAGACCTCTATATTTTGATTTTTCGATCACCTTATGTTGAGATATTCTGCAAAATATGAATCTTAATATTAACCCAAAGAGAGGTTTAAACTTAAAAAATGATGGTTTGTCTCGAAGATTGGTTTAGATATCATTTTATTTAAGTTATGCGCATTAATCCATGAGAAAAAGGAGAGTTTCGTTGTTACGATTTACGGTTGAGAATACGTTGATTATATTTAAATAATGTGAATATGTAGGACATATGTTTCCGAAGGAATTTTTTTTTCAAAATGAAATTGTGCTTTCAAAGTTTAGGTGTTTCAATGAATCTAGATTTCCTGATATCAAATTGATGCAGAGATCAGAATATCTTGGTTTAAGACTAAATGATATTTTATGAATGTTTTCTTTATTACAGTAAGATAATTAGACTAGTAATGGACCCGTCTTTATTTACCATCATTATGTTCCATATAAACAAGTTTTGATGCAATCGTATAATGTATTGTTAACTGCATATATATGTTACTTTTTAAACTTATGTAAGCAATTCGTTTTCCTTGTGTTTACACCTACTTAATATAATACATAGCTTACCCCTTTCCAAACGTTTCCAGCCTAGATAAGCCACTTGACATATAAAAAAGAAAGGAAACCTCATTAATGCATGTATGCTTAGGGTGTTGATATGTGTCATTTGTTGAATGTCTTAGGACGTCATGATGTTGTCTTTAATTTATACGTTCCTGATGGTTGTCATACCATTTTTTATAAATGAGTAGCAAAGTATAAGAACTTAAAGGAAACTGTAAAAGTTACATGAAAGAAATGCAATATACCTGGCTCCTGATATTCACATTTAATATGCAGAAGTGTTAAACAAATTGAATGGTATCTGAAACCCCTTTACTTTGAATATATTATTGTCAATAACATGCCAATATTGGAACTAGAATACATTGATTGATTCCTACATTTAAATACAATCATAATTTATGTACTACATTTTTCTGCTTGTTTGGAGAAATCTTTGATAAAGGCGTTTGGTTAGGTGTTGATTGTAATTCAGGAAGCCTTCGAAACTTATTTCACTTAGTAATCTCCCTTCCTTCGGGTTACTCTTGCTAATTAGATTTGTTTGGATTTAAGTACTTATTTTGCTACACATATTTTGGATCTCGGGCTTCCTTTATTTTTATTCAAATGACACTGATGATTGTTAACTCCATGAAATGTACATAAAGCATATAAAATGTCCTATATTGATGTAAATCTTGATAAATACTTTTATGCTGGCTCTCCAAAGTCAGTCATACCAAATTATATATTTCTATTAATAGAATTCATAAAACAAAAAATATAATAATATTAAAAGCTAGAAAAAGAGTCTTTCTCAGATAGTCGCATTTAATTGAAAACATGCTCAATATGCTTTAAGCGTTAACAGTCCTCAAACCTATGTTTACCCTATCAATAAGGAAATTATAATTTAACGTCAAACATCGTTATTTTCAAACACACTTAAATTTAATATCCCTTGTTTAATATGATTGCTGCAATTCAATCCGCATGAAATCGAAGTACCGGTGATTTTAGTTCCATATTTAGCACAAAAAATAAGATTTTATGACATAACAATAATTTTTTGTGTAAAGGTAGTTAATTGACATCTGAGGCTTCTTAATTCTATAAGTGTAAACTTGAAAAGTTCCTATACTATGTTTTGATCTCGGACTTTGTACGCTTTGGTTGTAATGCAACTGATAAGAAGTAACTCCGTGCAATGTACATATAGCATATCAACTGTCATCATATCAAGTTTTGTTATAGTTAAGAAGGTTTTGATGTCTTCCACTTAATTTGATCGCAACTTGTGATATTGACTTTTTCTATAATTGCTAAAGAAAATACTTGCACAAAATTAATCCTGGTATAATATATTGTAATTAATTATATATTGGCATTATTATTTTTAAGCATTTATAGAGGATAAAGTGTTTTTTCAACATTTTAGGAATTAGTCATTTACAGGGGAGGTAACTTAAATGACTTTATTTTATAAAAGATTGCACTATGGAATTAAAGATTTATTAATGTAGCAAGAAAATTAAATCAGTGATATTTACTTTTCAGTTTATTTTCTGAGTATATATGATTAAAGATATCTTTTCCTTTTTTTAAATTTTTATGTTCTCAATCTCAAGAAAATGTACTTTTTCCCTATTTGATCCCCAGGAAAAAAGAGGATTTTGTACAACTCGGTGCTTGAAAACGAGTTCTGTGGCATAGAAATTGATGATATTTCTAATAGCACAATTTAAGTTATCTTTTGACAAGGTATTAAAAAATCATATCGATTATCATTAAGACACCCAAACCTCCATAAAAACTAATACAGGTGCCGCAAATTTCATGTGCAAAAGTTGTTGTGAAAAATACTTGAAATATCTCCTGTAGTAACAGTTTAGAACACTACCACGAAAAGAAATGATCTATGTCTAGTGTAGAATACCCATGTGAGAGAACAAACGTAGTCTAAAGAGACAAGACAAATTTGAAACAAATTGAAATATTAAAAAAAAATAAAAGGGACAAAGACTCCTTTTCAAAACAGGAGTGGGGTCAAATGTTCATGAAGGGTAAGCATCCCATGTCTTGCGCGCAACACCCGTCATGGAATCCTTAAACTTTAATTTGGGTTAACGTCAATCCGAGAAGAGGTCAACGTATTGTTGTATTACCGGTAAAAGACCCATAACTAGTTGAGATGCATTTCATGCACTTTTGAAATTAATGATTTGGAAAGTTTAATGTTATTCAGACATATTGTGACCATCAGTAAAATTAATTGGAAATTATTCAAAAGAATTCCCGTTTTTTTAAACAAAAATGTCAAATGCTATTGTTTAAGGTAAAAAAACGTTTGTTTTTGAGTGCTGGAAAAAATACGATTAAAGAAACTTGATGAGACTTTTGGATTATATAAAATATTCAATGTCTTTAATATCTTCGCTTAAATTTTTACTCTGACAGATATAAAGAGTTTAAGTGCTATTTAACATTTTGCGACCTCTCTCCATAT
Source organism: Geukensia granosissima (assembly GCA_032357055.1). Classification (NCBI taxonomy): domain Eukaryota; kingdom Metazoa; phylum Mollusca; class Bivalvia; order Mytilida; family Mytilidae; genus Geukensia; species Geukensia granosissima. The sequence continues at coordinate 487 of JAULBM010021641.1, read as the reverse complement.
ATGGAAGTAGTCTTGATTATGTAAATTGCACTTGAATATGAATGATCATCATGTACCCTACATTTAAAATACTTATGAGTTGCCAAGGGTGAATGACTTACCGAGAATAAGTCTTTAGTTGATAACAGATTAAATGCGAAAAGTTTATATATTATATTAATTTCGAAGTAAATTTTCTGTTAGCAATTAATTCTTTTATAAAATATTAATGAGTGATGTTTGGCGTATACAAATCCATATGTGTCTCATATATATTTCCATTCAATAGCAAGGACATCTATGAATACGTTGTTTTTACTTTTCTAGCAAATGAATAGAGTAAATTATCACTGAAAGATTATCCTAATTATTTCACAAGGAAAAAATAATAATCAAATTCAAGATAATTGAGACGATTTATACTGCCTTTGGTAAATTATCTAACTGACATGTATGCTTTCTGGGCGCTATATATATATATATCAACTTTCTCCATCTGTCTGTGCAC
>JAULBM010021630.1:0-11341 GCA_032357055.1 Geukensia granosissima | reverse complement strand
TCCACAGACGTTTTTCTGCTCTGAAAATAGTAGTTCCAAGTAGAATGCAAAGTCAATTTTAATATAAAGAGACCAATCGCGCCATCGTTAACAAAAAGTATTCAAGGATATATTACAAGCCAAACTGCCCAATTTGTCTGAAATGTAGGCCAGTGGATGTCGTTCTCATATTTGTTTAACACTGGTAATTTTGAATTTTGAAACCTCTTGGTCGATACCTCTGATGGTGGAACATGTCCCCGAGTGCATTCTTTTCTGACATGAAATTTTTCAAACATTGTTTGACAGAAATTTGCTGATTTGCTAAAATTCTAAAACACTGAAAATACGGAAATGCCTCGAAAAGTAATACACTTAATAGTTGTCCCTGCCGTCGGATTTGGCTTCCCATTTCGATTTGTTTTGATTTGATTGCTTCTTTTGTTAAATTTGAATCTTTATCTTTCTGTGTTAAGGTTCTAATGCTACTGATGAGAGGTTACTCCTTGAAATGTACATATAGCATACTTAAATTTACCATATTTGTTTAACAGTGTAAATTTTGTATTATAATGTTTTACTGTTGTTTGTTTTACATTGTAAACTTAAGGGAATACCCAACACCTAAGGGAAATAATTCTGTAAAAATCATCTAAACATTTAATCAAGTAACATTTTATATCAAAATTAATGCATCTCAGAGATCAAAATTTTTTATGATGAATTACTATATATCTATTGAAATAATACAGAGTAATGTATGATTCAAATTTCTTGAAAGTTTCATGTTTTCCTTCTCTCATCATAGTAAATGTCTACACAAAATATAAAGAAATTTAAACGAGTGGAATTTATTTTCGTGATGGTGTTTGGTACCCCCTTAATTGTAGGAAAAGGAGATGTGGTATGATTGGCTCTGAGACAGCCATTCAAAACGTATAAATCACAAACTTCTATAGGTTTCCCCAAGACCTTAAATTATATACTGATGTTCAGACGCCGGCAAGCTACATAAGGACCCAAAACTAAAATATATTTTTATTCAAATATAAGATCTTTGGGTCAGACACGTAATACTTCACCATTAAGATACAATGATATCCTCTTGATAACACTTTTTGGCTGCACCAGGCATATAAAGTTTGAATCGGGATTAAACATGTTTGTGAATATTAAAAACTCCCTTCAGTGGTATAACAAAACGAAATAAAAACAAACTATATAAACCAAGTGCCTAAGATTTAACTTTTGAAGTTGATATATATAATGGAGACAAAAACGAAAAACACAGGAGAGAAAAAAATGTATGACCTTGGAAAGTACTCGCTGTTTCTGACAGCTAGTTTAAAATCAAAAGACAGTTGATAACATACCTAGTTCTCTAAGCTACGACATCAATCGAAAATGTCTGGTTGGATATAAAGTAAAAATATCAGTAATTACCAATGAGGACAGAATATTGTACAAGTGCCAAAAATAAAATTTATGACATCATGTAGGACAAAAAATTAATAAAATATTGACTAAAATAAGTTTATGTTAACTATTGAGCATATAGTCAATGTTGATTATAATGCAAACAAAATTCAAAGATAGTAAAATTATTGTGATAAAGATTACTTTCATGTATACGATAATTCAAGTAACTAACAAGTCCCAAAGGATTATTTTTAAATTAACGAGCTTTGTTTAGCACTTTAAAATCATAACTTCAAATTTATGATACAATTTGGTATATGCTTAAACTAATTCATGGTAACGAAATTCTTTATTTAATAATCTGTTGGAAATACAAAGATCACGTTCATTAAATCTAAAAGATCGCTGCATACACGTGCAAAAAAGGACATGTTGCAAAATACTTACACCGTATACAGGAGCCAAAGGGACGTTCCAGTCTAGGCAAGGGAAATTTACAATAGGCTATGAGAAACCGTCTCCTTTGCTGTATATTTTAGTTTTGACTTTACCTCCTGAAACAGAAATATTTAAATCCAGAGAAGGACATTTGCTGTTGTCCAAATATACCAAAGTAAGTTCTCTGGGGTTAATTTTAGTGACGCATTTTGGTCAGAGATATTAACTGCAAAGATATAGTCAAGATAGCGGTTAGTGTTATTATCATATTTATTATATTAGATTTATTCAATATTGATAATTTTGTATTAAGAAGGAACTTTTTTGCAATAAAATGGGATTTGGTGCAGTGAAAGAATAATACTTGATCTAAAAGGGCAAGTTGGTACCCATAGGAATTTCTAAAACCTTTCGATTAACGTTATTGCCAAACCTGATATACATACTATCAAGATTAAGTGAATTTATCATCTCCTGTTTAGTCCAGTAAGTGCATCTTTTGTAGTAATCTTTTTCATTCGAGACGAATGTTCGATCTCTGTTACAGCAAGTATATTTTGATCTGTTAAATCAAATACCCACTCAATGAGATTGAAAACATCTGTTTCATAAGGTTATGGAAAAGTGTAGTATAAGGGGTCGAAAATTCGTAAGTGTCAAAAGTTTCAAATGGTTTATTAAAGACGAATAGTTTATCTAATGCATCAAGAGAATTTCTCACACTCGAAAAATTGTCATATTAAACTCAGGCCTAACAAACACAATGGAAATTTCCCAAATAACATCAATGAAACGAAAAAATCAAAAGACCGTGCTTTTGCGCATACCCACTCTCTGTTTTGGTCACTTCAGCTTTCATTAGCATGAAATCTGCTTTCGGTAAGGAATAGCTTAAGGCGGCCGGATTTTACATTACAAAATGAGTTTGGTATTAACGTAACATTTATCACGGCCAAAATACCGGAGGTTAACCCTAAATCCGCCAAAAGAAAATCAAAACATTGTTTTAAATAGAAGACTGCAAAGTGTCACTTCCTTTCTTTTTCATGCATGTGCAGTATTCATGTGGGGCCTGTGTGCCGAGTGGTCTAGGCAGTTGATTTAAAAAACTTGCCTGTACATATCACTAAAGATAGGACGGCGTGAGTGTACCATTCACAAATGGGTATCGTTTAACTCGCATCGCATACAATAAAATTTGTCAATTACATTGTACCTGTCCAAGAACGGTGGTTCTCTTCGGATACTCCGGCGCCCTCCACCAGTAAAACTGACCGCCGTAATGTGATTCGAATATTGTTGAAACTGACGTTAAACCACAAACAAACAAACAAATAAGTATTAATGTTTATTTGTTATATAAAGTCTCGTACAGATAAATGTTATTTGTTTACACACAGCCTTGAACTATTTTAAATATCAATACAGACATTAAGAGAGTACTTTTTTTTCGTTTATTAAATTATGTACCAAATAACTCTTTAAAAAACCCTTAAGGAGTTAGCCATGCAACTGTTGCCTTTTTAGAGTGGTAAGATACATATCTGGATAGGAAATATTCCAAATGTGTATTTGAATTTCATTCATTTGTGAAAAAAGCTACTATAGTTGCAATTTGTTGGCTAATTTCACATTGTTTAGCGTTACATTTTATATAAGACCAATTGCAGCTTCGGAATGTTTCATTGTTAAGGGAACAGGAACGTAATTACGGATGGATTGATTGATAGATCGTTGCTTTCCTTCCAGTTGGCATCAATTCAGCTACTCTCAGGAAAAAAACTAACAAGACATAAATCAGCGTTAGGTTGTTAGGACAGAGGATTCTTGTAACAGAATATTAAATGCTGTCTGCTTTGGAAGGGGCAAGAAATTAAGTATTTGCAACTGGCTACAAACAGTACCTTATATCCAACTGTTGCACAAGTGCTTCAACGTGTTGAAAGCATACCTTTGTTTCGTGCGAACTGTTTTTATCTGAAACTTCCCTTCCGTAGAACGTTGTTTAAAATAATGCACACCACTGAATCAACGTACGATTTCAAACAGAGTTTGAATTCTAGCTACCCAAGCCTTTTTAATGTATTTTTTAAATATTGTACAGCGAGTAACCATCGCATGTTCATTTAGTCGGAAATAAACCTGCAGACGATAAAACTGATTGTCTAATCCGGCCATCTTTAAAAGAAAATAGGTATGAAGCTATACTCTATTTCAAGATTCTACATCAGAATTGCGATTTTATTTGTAGATATGTTCAAGAAAAAGCAACGAGTAAACTAAAAATTAAAATAGTTGCTAGTTTAACTTTTGTACGATTTTTGTCTAACCTTTAGCAACTAAGTTTGAGTAGATTTTGTTTTGGACAAGACAATGTCGTCTTGAACGTAATTAAACTAAAATATCTAAAGTTATCTATTTTTATCATTGACGTTAAAGTTCAAAGTTTAGTTAGCATTTTAAAGTGTACTTTCAGATAAGATATACAATCGGAAATGTGTTTTAAACGACCCATTTTGTATTTAACGGTATTAAAAATTGGACCTACAGCTATACATATTGATGTTATTGTTTCAAGACAAATACAATCCACAGTCTTCATAAACATAGAAATAATCATAATGAAATAATAAGTACACTGAAATATCTTTTCTATAACTACAAAACTTTACAGTCTTAACAGGCACATGTTACATACGGCGTGGTTAAACTTGATTTTTTGGATTCGAACCATTCTTTTTCTTGGCTTCTTCGCCAAAGGTATAATCTTACTTATTATATCATTTAAAAAAGCAATTATACAAAAAGCCTTCACTTTCACAAAATCTTTTGTGTTGATTGGTATCTAGTGCTCAATCTCGACATAAACGAATATTCACGATTTCTGACTAAGGTTAGGCTTACTTCATGTCCGGCTTGTTTATGTTAGTTGTGTAGGATCAAGTTGCTTACTTTCCATAGCACATAAACTCACCCTGTTTTTTGTATGGTTCGTGTTACTCAAGTTTTAGTTTTCAGTGTAATGTTGGGTGTTCTATGTTTGTCTTTAGTTTGCTTTTGTTGGCCATAGGCTTGTCTGGCTTCCGACTTAACGATTTCTGCCTGCTTCTGTGGTATCTTCGAATTCCTTTGCAGGTAAAACAATACGTTTGAAGTTAAAAGCTTATCACAATTTTTCAATTAACTCATTTGTATTGTAATCATGTTACATAATATTATTAATATTACAGCTAATTCAATGAACATATATATATAGAATGAACATCAGTAAATGCCTATAGGTAATAAGATAGACTCCAGTTCTGTTTGTTCAAAAGACTTATCCGGATATCAGAATTATCGCGTCTTTAGCATATTAAAAAATTGAAAAAACCAAAAGGACTATATTTCCATTGAAGAATACCCATACGAGAGATTAAAAGTGCATAGTCCAAAGAGACGGGCCAATTTGAAACAAACTAAAAGATAAAACGTAAACAAAAGGAACAAAAGCTTGGAATCCACGAACTCTGTTACAAAACAGGAGTTGGATCAGGGGTAAGCATCACTGTCATGCACCCGTCGTGGTCAAAATCGGTGTTAAATCAGAATGTCAATTTGTTTCAAATCGGTAAGGAATCCACAAACTACTATATAAAAAGGCGTGGGATCAGGTGTCATGAAGGGTAAAATTCAACTGTTCGTTTCAACTGCTTAATCACTAATAATGTAACCGTAAGTGCATAGATTTATGTCAGAAGAATGACAAACAAAATACAAAATTATCAATGTTGAATAAATATAGGAAAATTTAGGTAATCCGTCATCAGTAGAATTAACACCGAAACATAGGAAAAGATCCAATATCATTATTTTGATTGCCTAACAAAGATTTCTATCACTCTTTTGACATAAATCTATGTATTGATGGTTACATAATAAGCAGTTGAAACGAACAGTTGTTATAAACGTTTATCTGTTAGATATACAATCTGCATACATGAGACAGTTATTCGACGGTGAGCTTGCACACATTTAATATAACGAAATTCTTAATAAATAGATAAATGTACAACCGCTTTTGCAGACTCTTTTTGTTGTCTTGAACCGGGAATTCTGACTTATCACTAACATTCAAACTGGGATTCTCCATACGAAAAACAACTTTTTACTTCCAGTGTAGATTATTCTTGTGTTAAATGATTTGCGTTTTCATGCTTATAATCAAATGCACGGACATTGGTGAATAAGGTCCTTAGTAAACATATTTTTGCACGAATTACAAGGGATAATATCAAATAATATAATTTTTCAACATAAAGACGTCTACCTTTCAGAACAATATTGCACTCATAAAATGATGCATTTACACTTTTGGCTACATTTTACGAAGAATATAACTTGGTTTTACAATAATAATTCTAATGTTGTAAAAATGCTGTATTTTTATTGTAAATTCCATGACAATTAAGAACTTTACACAACGATAAACCATTGTTTATGACATCATGAAAATAATATTAATATTTAAAATAGTTCCTCTGTTTGAATTAAACTGTAGCATCATTTTTTGATTATTTTATTTAATTAATTAGAATTGTAAGTAACATTAACTTAGCGTTTGACCTACTACAAAAACCGAATGGCTTGACAAAATTGGACACGTCGACACAGCAATCTCGAGAGACCGGACATGACATGTGCTGCACATATAAAACAAAAAACATAATTTACACATGCATATACGCCTTCAATATAAACAAACGTTATTTAAAGGCCTTCCCCTTTATTCAGGTTGTGAGTGAGTGAGTTAGATGAGTTTACACATCAATAAATTCCTTCGAAATAGAATAAATTATTAAAATATTTATTATTTTCATTATATTTTTACTTGTAGATGGTATACTTGTTTGTCAATCCTAAACATGTTTATAGTAAATGGTTGAGACATAGACAAAGATGTTCCTGTACTACTTAGTTCTAATGGTATATTTTTCTGCAAATGAAATGTTTTAACACAACAGACATTATCATTTGAATGAATTTATCAAACATTTTATATCCAAACTAAGGTCTATTTTGTGGGCTTTAACAAAAGGCTGAACACTAGGACAGTGAAAAGACAATCCCTTTTAAATATATATGATTGAAAACAAAAATTGTCAAAAATGATCTTTGCATTCCCGGTTTTTTTAACCAATTATAAAGTATTATAATTTTCAAATTAAGTTTTCAAAAATTTAATTGGATATATTTTCCAACGGTAATTTAGCAATTTGATTTACCTTTAGGTATTTTTCATTGTTTATTTCAACCATTATTTAAAATGCCCCTTTGGTATTTTCCAATTCCTTTTAAAACCGAATGTCTTTAAAATTATAGATATCCGCTAGTAATGGATTTCAGCTGAAATGTCCAGAACCATCACAATGGATAATGAGGGCAAATTCCAAAGAAGCCTGTTCAGCGTCAAAATATTATTGCCTCAAAAATGCTTTAACGCCAGGATATACAGAGGGTTGTTCAAACTCTCGCTATCGAGGACCAGGTCAGTATCACTAGTTATGTCTAAAAAGTAATAGGAATTCGAAAATACCAAAGGGGCAGACAGAAATCGTTAAGTCGGAAGACAGATAGTAACTTACATTTATACATTAGTTAGCAGGAAACAAGTCAAACAAACACACATATTATGCAATGTTTTGTAACCAAAGGAGAAGATCCAGTAAGGTTCGTTTTTGGCCCAAAAGTTTTCACATTATAAAAACCTTAGTATGATATTATTTTAAACGTTTATTGAATAAAACATTCAATGCTCTTAATATGCCTAGCTTTATTTTTGGGGAAAAGTGCACGTGCTTACGTTACTGACGTCATTAAATAAGTAAATTTCCCAGAATGTTGAAAATGTGTATATTTTTGTTGATTTTAGGGAAGTTTTCGGCCTTTATCGTATTGGTCGCATGTGTGTTACACCAAAATATTAACACATATGATAAAACTCATTAAACTACATAATGTATGTAAAACTTTAGGTGTAACATAGATGCGGCCAATACCGTTATAACCAAAAACGAGAAAAAATTAGACATTTTTCGGCTAATTTGTCAGATTTTTAATTTCTATACCAAGTTTAAACGGTTAAAATAACTTAATCTGACAGATTTTATCCAAAAGTTCAATAAAGTCTTAAAGATATGAAATTATCATTTGCAAAAAATGTAAAACTTCAATTTTATACTCAACTTTATTTTTGAGGCATAAAACCGTCCTTACCGAACCTACTCCTTACACGTTCTAAGTTCAAGAAATAATTAGATGTATATAAAATGTGTATAGCCTATTGGACAGCTCTGAAAATAAATATAATTTTATCTTCATTAGATTTTCAAAGGTGTGCATTTATATTTCATTATTTGATACATTACGTGACTTAACTTCACGACAAAACATATCAATAAATTTCAACAGTTCAATAACTAAAACAGGTTTAATATAATCATGTGGCCTTATTTTAGATAATTAAATTAAGCCAGCTGAAGAACGATTAAGTTCTTGAATTAATTTGCACACTACCAAGAAAATAGTATTTTTACTTTTTGACCATTATTCCCTATTAGACTATTTTAACTAAAGAAAACGTTCATGATATGTTTTTATTGGTACCCTTCATAATCATAACAATGAAAGTAAAATCCACTTAAATGGTGATTTCGATAGTCAATTTCTCAATTCCACAATAACCAAAGGGATTTTTTAAAGATTATCCTTTTATTGGGATATATATTTATATCTTCATTCGTGCGATACCAAAACAAACTTCATTTATGCGTTTTCTTATTATAAATAAACTGTTAAAGGATTAAAAGTAATTCTTCGTGGAGGAATGGATATAGGCCCATGTGAAGCTGATCGATACCAACCATTTATTTATATGACAAATGTTACTAGCGGATGTATATTCAAAAAGTCGATGTGTAGCGAAGAAGGTCAAATTACATACAATGGGACGGACCTAACAAGGGACACAACATGCCAATGTGATGTTCCCAATGGATATGGCTTTGTTATTACACCAAAGAATCCTTGTTATTGTATACCATCACAAGAAGATTGTACGTGTTACAAGTGTGCAAATCACGAACAAAAGCCTGTTGAAGGTAAGGCAAATACTACGGTAATAATAATAAAAAATACCAATATCAATCTTATTCATTCTATGGCCATTTAGTTGATTGACAAATCGTCAGCAGTTCTCGATGTCAAAATGATTTAAACAATGAAATTAATAAGTAAAAGTATCAGAACAAATCCAATCAAATAAAAAGGAGCCGAAGCTAAGCTTCAGGCTACCTTTGCGCCAGACGGAGTAGCCTTAAATATTGATGGTAATTTTTCATCAATTTTCAGCCAAAAAATTAAAGGCTATTATGTCATGACCCATGACATGAAAAAAAATTCGGATTGATATCCTCGTGGACTAAAGTTCACCAGCAGTGACATTCACCCAGTGGTACAAATATTGTATCACAAAATACAATTATAAATTTGATTCAACTGTATGGCCATTTAGTTGAATAATAACTTATTGGCAGTGCTCGAAGTCGAAATGTTGGAAATCCGATGATTTTAAAGGAGAAAAAAGAAAATATTCTAATACGAATTCATACCAGGACAATCAAATAATTACGATTCTTATTTTGGACAGGTGACATGTGTTGGGTTGACCCTATACATATTATTTCCCTTTTTTATGTTAAACGAGAAAAATGCAATATATAGTGTAAAAACACACTGTAAAAGATATAAAAAGAATGCAAAATTTAACAAAACACCTGACCAATGATAACATTGAATAAAATAATGTGGACGATATTTGCTCTGCATATTATACGTCTATCATTATATCTCACAAGAGGTTTAGTCATGTAATTGTTTCATTAGAGAGTTGTTGTCAGTGTTGCTTGGTATCTTTAGTTGTTTTTAGTATGAAAATGCATTCAATGTGTTTTTATTCTTTCAGGTGCCGAGGGAACCAGACAAAAAACAGACTTTAGTTGCAAACCATACATGGAATTAATGTACATATAAGTCTTTTTTGTCATTATCTTATAATTGAAAAGAGGGAATATGGTGTAAATATTTACGATACAGAAATCCCATATATACTAGTAAAATCCAAAAATGAGCAGCACTTTGATTGCTGTTCTTCATCTCAAAGTAAAGCCTATCTTTAACATGGAGTAAAACTCGCACCTCAGAGTAAGTTCCACAACACCGGTTTGAGCGAAATTCTTGTGGTCTTTTGAACTGTATCACATCTGTTTTTCAAGAAAACTTATCAACGAAGGAAAGAATGATTACGAAGTCCCGAATTATCACTGTATATAAAATAAATACATTCCGATCCAAAAGGTCGATTCATGCAGGAAAAAAATGAAGGTAGACAAAACAATCAGTAGAACAAGTAGAAAACTGTCACTAGATCAAGAAAAAGAGTATAGAAGTTGTACACAACACTTACAAAGAGGATAAAATTTAGATATATGCATTTGTAGAGTAAATATCATTTATTCTACACATCTTAAAACAACAAAACTGTCACATGATGTTTATTACAGAGAACGCGATGAAGACAACATAAGCAAGACGCGAGAAGTTTATGGAAATAAATCCAAAACCTATATACTCAAAGGTAATTTCATGTCGTACCATTCATAATATTTTGTATTTTGTGTCCCGTTTGCATGAATAAATACATTAAAGCAACCACTGTCTGTTGTTTTGGTAATTGTGCATTTCAGGCTCTATAAATAGACTATTTTTTAAAAGCTTATAACACCTTACAATGGCCTTATTAAAAGTCAGTAATTGTATAATAACCTTATATTTAAATTAAGATTAAACAGTAACTGTCTTTTGATGTGGTTTAATTGACTCAGTGAATTTCAGTTTTTCAAAGGTCGATTCAACTAAACATTTCCCCATCAAAAGAAAGTGATTTTCATTTTAAATTCTTAAACATCTGTCTATTTTCACTTATGCCTGTTTGTTTACATGCTTAACGAACTAATTTCGCATTGCAGTAGTTAGGTTGAGTCCAGTGTAGAATACCCATGTGAAAGATCAAAAGTGCATAGTCCAAAGAGACAAGACCATTTTTAAACAAACTAAAAGACAAAACGTAAACAAAAGGGACAAAAGCTCGGAATCCACGAAATCCTTTCACAAATCAGTGTGCGCAAAACACCCAGCGTGCAAACCTAAATCTTAAATACTGGTTATCGTCAATCTGAGAAGAGGTCACCCTATTTTTGTATTACCGGTAACAGGTCCGTAACTAGTTTAGATACTCTTATATCACATGGATCAACCAATTCGTGGTGGTGACCATAAAATTTCAGGAGGGACGACAACTTATGCATATGGGGATTTTTTTTTTTCAGAAAATCAAGTTTTGGTCTGCATAATTACCTCAGGCATGACATTTCTGCTTATATGTGAGTTATTTGAAATTTATGTTAAA